>CM034244.1:956441-1059038 GCA_019916065.1 Vitellaria paradoxa
AGACAACCACATAAAACATAATATAATTACAGGCAGAAAACGACATCAGACCAGAAAAAATTTACCAAAAACTGAAACCAGATTGATGTAGCGATTGAAATGTTCTAATTAACGTAAACATTTATGATTTTATTGTCCTATTTTTTTTTTTTTTTTTTTTTTGAAGTGATAAGCCCCACATCGTTCTGGTCATGTTTTCTGGTAAAGCATTACCCAAAAATTATTACCAGCTAAAGGGTCAAAGATTCAAAACTTACTTCGGCCGCTTCTTAATTTGTTGAAACCAAACAAATCAAGTAAATTGATTTCTAGAAATTGCAAAGACTGACCTGAGTGGTTTTACCGCTACCAGTTTCACCAACCAATATCAGTGTTTGGTGGGCTTTCAATACTCGTAAGAACTCTTCTTTCTGGTGCCAAACAGGCAGGGTCTTCCTTTTCTCCAATATCTCGAAATACCTCTGAGAGTACGGCCGCCCATTCCAACGGTTAATCAGCGGATTCACGTTTTGAACTACGCCGCCGTTCAATTTCGCGAGTTTGGTCGATGTTTCGTCAACTACATCGAACAGGCTCACCTTCCTCTTCCTCTCCGTCCCCATCTAACCCAAAAGACCTAATCTTCTGCGAAGCCGCAAGGAAACCCAAAAATCCACGATACTCAAAACTCGAATCGGTAGATTTATGGAAGAATATTCGACCGATTATAGGTTATTTTAGAGTACGAAACCCTAAGAAGAAACGAGAGGTGCTAGGGTGTCTTGGCAACGTAAATATTTAAAGGGTCGAGTATAGAACTTTCATGAATTGCCGACCGGTCCCTTATTTTGAATTAAATTATTGAAGAAATTACTTTACCTCCCTTGAAGTTTTGATGTTAATGCATTTTTCTCCTTGAGATGTAAACAATAATTCCCGACATGGGCTCGTTTGGCATAAGAAAAATTTCTAAAAAACTCTATAAATCTATAACAACCCTTCTATCTCTAATTTTTTTGCCATCACTAATTTCAAAAAATTTCAATATTTCGTTAAAAAAATAAAATAATCTAAAAATAGGTTAACCGAATGTGTAAATTTTTTATACAATCATATTTTTCATGTCGAAAGCTTTCAAATGAGTACCATTGTCCCTATTTTTTTGAATCGGTGGGAACGGATTTGAAAAACCGTTCCCACGGTTTGTGATTTTTCAAAAAAAAAAAACGGCGCCAAAATTAATTCTAAACTACATTTTATCTCAATTTATCTTTTTTTTTTTTACTCCAAACGAGCCCATTCTAATATAAATTTTAGTAGGCATGACTTATAGCTCAATTGGTCCAAGGTATTGTTTCGCCTGCTCATGATTTTGGTTTAATTTTTTAAAATTTTATTTTCTTATTTCCATATTTTTAAGTTAATTTTTTTTAAATATATATATATATATATATATATATATATATATATATATATATATATATAAATTTTAGTAGTAATTATCATTATTCAACTAAAACTGACTGAATAATTTCATAATATTATTAAAATAAACATGCGAAGTTTTTTAATTTTACGGTCAATATTGTTTGACATGTAAACTTTTAAGATAAACGAATAGGATAAATGTGAGTTTTAATTATTGAGCTTTTTCTTTTTATTTCATTGTTTCAATAAAATAATCTTAAATATGTGTATATTTATTAGCCCAAATGAAAACTAACCGCAAACGAGATTAGTTTATTTTATTATTATTAATAATTTTCTTTTTATCTGTGTAGGCAAAATATTTTATTCTTTTTAATTAAATCATTCCGGTTTACCTCATTTGGAATTGGAATGCCCTCAGTTATATTGCTAATTTATTTCTTTTTAAATTTAAAGTTTGAGTTACAGTGCCAAAAAAATAATAATAAAATAAAATAAAAAAGACGAAACTGATTTTATCATGTAATTTTGTTTATTTTTATTTGTTGGACTACGAGGCAACGCAAGTATAATGTTTAACCCGAGCTGATATTATATTTATTTATATTTATTTAGAATGGACCGTTTAGGTGCGTTTGGTGCACTAATTTTATTGAAAATATCTGAAAACATCTAAAATAACTCACTTTTTATCTCAACGCATGAATTACAAACTCACAATTTATATCACTTTATCTTATTTTATCTCACATTTTGTCACCCTAATCACACCTTTAATAAGTGTGACCATATGACGTTCATGAAAACTTTAGGGCCCGATTGAATGGTGCTAAAATTTTAGGAGAATAAGTTTTAGAGGGGGTATTATTTTTAAAGGGTTGGCCCACATTGATGTGATGTTTATGAAGAGAGATAACTTTTGACTTAGTTTGGATGTTTTATAAATAAGAGGGGATGAAGGATGGAAAAATCAATTAAATGACTCTTTTGCCCTTGTGGTGTCCCAAACTTGCAAAACCCACTCTATTTAATTATTTTTGGACAATTTGAAGTTATATTATTTATTTCATTGAAATTTTAATTTTTTATAAATTTATTTAAAGAACTTTTTTTTTAAATATATACTTTTGAATGATTGGTTATTATCCAAATTTTTTTAATTATATTTATTTTGACTTGTTGGTTTATCTATTATTTTTTTTATTAGTATTATATTTATTTTAATCAAATTAACAATACCATTAACCAGGGTTAAAAAGGTCAAAAATCCACCCACTTGAAGGGGATAATTTTTTGTTAACCCCAACCCAGCCCAAAAATTATCCCCTGCGGGGGCTAAAATGAAGAGGAGGTAAAACGAAGACTAGGGAAGATGGGGAAAAAATAGGCTGTCAAATCATAGGAAAGAGATGGGGCCCACCTTTATGAGGGCGTTAAAACTTTGGAGATGTGCTTTACCTTCAACCAAGTGAGCCCTTAGTGATGAATCATACAGAGGTTGCCAGAAACAATTACATGCACACATATTATTGCGTCAATATGATATTTTTTAAATATGAAATGCAAAATCATTATATCGTTTTTGAATTATTTCTTTAATGGGGATATACAGAGAGTGGGTTTAGAAAATTTGTTGAGTGTGAATAAAATTAAACAAAAATAAATATTACAAATTTTTAAATGACAAATTTTAGATATCGTTTAAAAGTTTAAATTTTAATAATTTTTGTTATTTTTTGCGAAAAATTACTAGTTATAATTTTCAATGCATTTGATAAAATAATATAGTAATATTTAAAAATTTTTAATAACTTTTAGCAATTTTTAAGTTTTTGGTAAAATTTTTGATAATTTTACAAGTTTTGACAACTTTTAAGTTGTGCAAGTCACTATAACTAAGTAAAAAAGTAGTAAATTTTAATTGATTTGGGAATACAAAAAAATTATTAAGAGCCCGTTTGGCAACCAAAAACTAACAAAAAAATATCAAAAGTTACATTTTGTAACTTTTGGTGCGTTTGGTAAAATTATAAATTTTCTTACTTTTTTGGTTTGCTACAGTAAGAAGTAAAACAAAAAGTTACCATTTTTTTATTTGCTACAGTAAAAAACATACCAAACACATAAAAGTTGCCATTTTTTTTATTTGCTACAGTGAAAATTTTACCAAACACCAAAAAATTACAAAAAAAATGCTAAAAAATACATTTTGTTCAACCAAACACACAAAAAAATGTAAAAAAAAACACACAAAAAATACCAAGAGTTGAGCTTTTTTTTCCATTTTTTGAACTGCCAAATGCCCTCTAAGAGGCCCTTTGGATGTTCAAATAAAGCAAAAAACCTTAACTTTTGGTAGTTTTTTATGTATTTTTTTAGTTACATTTTTTGTGTGTTTTGTGGAATAAAGTATAATTTTTAGCATTTTTTTTATAATTTTTAGGTGTTTAGTAAATTTTTTAATGTAGCAAAGTAAAAAAATGATAATTTTTGTGCGTTTGGTAAAACTTTTGATTTTATTTTTTACTGTAACAAAGTAAAAAAGTGAAAAAATTTGTGACTTTACCAAACGCACCAAAAGTTACAAAATATAACTTTTGGTACTTTTTTTGTTAGTTTTTTAGCCTCCAAAGGGGCCCTAAAGGTATTTAAAAAGGTAAATTTTAAATTCTATTGGGGCAATTTATGTAATAGGTATTAAAAAACAAAAATTTTTTGCAAAAAATATATAAAATCATTTAAAATTTTCAGCCAGTGGGGAGAGCTCCCCCCCCGGGGGCCCATACTAAATCCTTCTCTTGATATATATGATTTACGTGTAAAAATATCTATAATGCCATTGGATTAGGCCGGTGTAATGGTCTTTAAACATGGGTTTGGGCCTTCTCGTTGAAATTGTTACGTTATGGTCCAAGCCCAGTTGATCCGATCGGGACTTATTTTCATGGGCGGATGAGGTAGGCGCGTTCGAACGTCCTCTCAGTGGGATTTTCAAACTGTTCTTGAAAAAAATGACTTATTAGATTTTCATTAATAGTTGAGAAAAAATAATGGTTATCGTATCTAAAAATATTACTACGTAAACATAAACTAAGATCACAAGTTCGTCGCTAATATTCGTCCCTAGCTAACTCGGTGAAGTTGCAATCACGAGCACGGGAGTTCCCACGAGTTCGTTATTAGAATCATCAACTTAATTAATTGAAAGAAAAAAATAAATACGCCCTTCTCTCTCTACAATTTCTTGAGTTTACAGAAATATTAGAATATATTTTATGACATATATTATTATATATATATTTTCCATGATCATATCTATAATCTAGCATATTCTATTTTTCTTATTCAGAATTATTCTAGTCTATATATGAAGCCACGAGACAGAAGAAATATACATTTTTTTTTTTATTCCATTGCTGTCTTATTCTTTACTGACTGTTGAATTTCGATATTTTACATTCGTAGTGCAATTCAACTTACAAGAGGAGAACAGAAGAGGAGTGAAATATGAGGCCATTAATGGCATTTGTAAAAGTTGGGCACACAATCCCACAAACACTAAATGAACAGATATGTAACCCAAATTAATGCGTTACAAATTTAATTATGCATCATTGCATGCAAGTGGGTAAGGTTACAAGTTACAAATGCATATATGTATATATATAGGTCCAGGTTTAAACTTCAGCTTCTTTTTTTTTTTTTTTTTTTGGTAAGTAGCTTCTTTTACCAGTAGTAGAAGGGGAAACTATCCCTTCATTGCCAGCCAAGATCAAGTACTTGTCCTTCCTTGTAAGCCTAGTGCATTCAAACCCCAGTGCCTTTCCAAGCTCACCCTGCACGTAATTTGCCACCGCAAATCTTGAATTCTCACCATCATCATCACTTGCGCCGCTCACCTTATCGAAGAACTCAACGCTGTAAATAGGGGATGGGTTCATAAGGAAGAAAAGTGGGTCCAGGCACTTGAACCCTCCTGCGCTCGTCCCATAGAACATGCTGACTTGGGTGTCCATCGCCACGGGGACTATTTCATCACTCAACTCTGAAAACAGAGGGCTGAACCTTAGTAAATAAGGTTCTCTGCAAGTGGTCCCTTCTGGGCAAATGATCAGGTCCCCTTGATTCAACAACTTTTCCATCATCTTAGCATCTTGATCTCTGTCCCTCGTTAATCGGACGGTCTTGATTGGTGACAAGAGCTCCGACATTCTGCTCAGGCTGTAAGTTACTGCTGTGACAGGCTTCTTCAGACCGAAGGAGAAGTAGAGAGGGTCCAGTAATGTTCTGTGGTTACACACGTACAAATGGCCTTTGGCTTTGGGGGTTTTAATATTGGTAATATTGTCATTTGGTTTCGAAAGAGAGTGGAAATAGTTGGGATTTGTGACCTTGAGTCTCAACCCAGTGAAGGCTAAGAGAGGAGTGAGAAGATTGTAGGGCAATAATAAGCCGATGATGATCCTTAGAATGGCTAGGGTAACACCAAATGGGACCCACATGAACATGGCCAGAGTGGCACCTGGGGTTGGTCTGAAAGCCAATCTACCGTCATGGAAGATGAGGGGCTTGGGGTATCCGTCTCTTGGGAGATAATGCCAGTTCCTCCTCTCAGCTTCACTCACCAAGTAAATCTCCTGTTGCAACAGCCACAAGTAATTTATACAAATATACAAGAGAGTAATGCTTAAGTTAAGTGTAAATTTATCGTTTCAAAAAGAATCACCTTGCAATGATTAAACAAAGGATGATCAAGACATTTATTGAAGCCGCTGATTCCTATGAAGTTACAGCTTCTCTTCTTAGCTTCAAGTACCTCATCATCCAGAACAATCTTCTTTCTTTCTTCCATTAGTCCCACAAATTAGCCACAGCACACTTTTAATTCTCTCCCAACAACTGCCTCAATCTCCAAGTAATCTTTCAGAAAGCTCTCCACCATTACCAGAGGCAAATTACTCACACCCACTTTCTTCCCAGCTCTACTCCTCAACATCTCAAAGCTTTCCAACCCAACATCCTCTAAAAAGAACCTTGGCAATACAGCTCTTCCTGCTCTGAAGCTCTCTTTCTCGATCCCAAAAAAGCAAACCCATACCATGACCTTCAAGCCCATGTCATCACCAACAAAACAAACCATTGGGTATAAAATAAACAGAATGAGAGACCTTAAGAGGCTTCCAGCTTCGAAGGCTACTAGCATGAAGTAGGGGAACAAAGACGAAGATTTCAAAAGAGCTCCTTCAACGCTAAAGATCAGGGTCTGGTCAGATTGGATTGATCCATGAATATGATCAAGCAAAGGGTACCTTTGAAATTTGGACCGTGATGGTGCATGGAGGGCATTGCTGAAGTTCCTGTGGAGACTTTTTGGGTTCCCAAAACGTTTAAGGAGATGACGAAAGAAGAAGAGAACGAGAGTTTTGAAGGAAAAGACTTTGGATATCATTTTCACTTCCTCTGCTAAACACACACGCTTGGACTACTTGTGTCTCACAATATCGAACGAGTGCCCTATTTATGCTGTTCAGATATGGAAATGTCCTTGCTCTTCCTTCTTATTACAAAAATGGCACCATCGCCAATCCCAACTCTTTTAAGATATGGTTCATAGTCGGCGGGCACTTGCATAAATCCGTTTGAAAGGGTCCCAAAAAACGAATAAAAAAGGGAGGGAAAAAACAAAAGAAGAAGTCAAACCTTAGATTTTAATGAGTCATTTTTGCACTCATATAATACCAACTGTTTGCCGTTTGACCACAGGCTGTAATCTAGTAGGGGAAGGTTGGTGCGGGAACATAACCCGGTCTTTGGTTTTTCAGTTTTTTTTTTTTTATGATTTTTTTCACTATTTTTTTTTAATTTAGTAGCTTTTAGATATATTATTTGCATCCATTTAAAAATTTTCAAAAGAAAATTTTCAAATAGAAAATTTTGATTTTTTTTTTAAGAAAGCTAGCTTTTTTAATCCAAACATGAATTTTTTTTTTTTATGTATGAATATAGAAAATCAAGTTTTAGTTTAAAAAATAAAAATAAAAAAAGCGCTAAACAACTAAAAAAAGTTAGTTTTTTGTCATTTCAAACCAACCCTAAAACTTGGTCGACATCGACAACCGACCGAGCCACTAACGAAATGGCCATGTACTGGAAACTGTGATTAATGATAAACTTGGATGGCCGGTCGTCTTGCATAAAATGTTTGGGCCCTGGCCACCACATGGTTTTGAGCCTGATTTATTTACTCATGCATGCTTTCCCAATTGGCAATTTAAATGACGCTTGTGTTGATGAGAAAGCTCCCAGTTAGTTAGCTGGCTAGCTAAATGTATCGAATAACGCGGATCAATTATGTGGTGTTTTTGGAGCAATGCTGTAAATTCGTTGAGATTATACCATATTAATACATTTTGATGGAATCAACTATAAATATGCATGCATGTGTGGCACGATCTCAACGAATTTGAAGTGTATATTCTATAAACGCTAAATTATCTTTAAGAAACACTATGATCATAATTATAAACCATAACTATCTATAAAAATTAAGTGGGTTTTTCTTTTTTTCTAATTTCAAATAATTAAAAGTATTATTTTTTTTTTTATGTGGATCAAGCTAATATTTTTTTACCTGTTTCACTAAACTTTCCAACTTTACTATACAGACAACATTATTCAATAATGATATTATATTATTTTTTAAGTGGAGAATTATAAAAAGTAATAAACTATACAACTCTGGAGTCAAATCCAATGAATTTCAACTGATTAATTACTTTGTAAGTCTCAATTAATCAATGAAATAATTAACTGATGAATTGAACTGCAATAACAGTAAGATTCAATCGAAAGATTTTTTTTTTTTTTTTGGTTGGAACGTTTTGGATATTTTAAATAAAGAAAATCAATAAGTAGAATACATCAAATAAGATGTGGGTTACTGTTATGAAATAGCTTAATTTTTACTCTAAAAAAATAAAATATTACAAATTATGGTACCCCTAAGAATCAGATCAAGAATTTTAACAATAAAGAACCAACAATGAAACAAACTCATCAAGAGCTTAGTCTGCGTAATATTATTAGATAATATTTATATATATTCAACTTTTGAATATATATAAATTTTATCTAGAAATCTTACACAAATTAAGCTATTAGTGAGTTGGTTTTATTGTTGTCTTTTTATCCTTAATGTTTCCGTTTCGATTCCTTGGAGGTAGAATAATTTATAATACTTTATTTTCTTTTTTAAAGTGAAGCTACTCTATGGCAGAAATTAAGACCAATGTATGTGGACGAGTGAATATTTAACACATGGCAGATAGTTTTCACGTCATCTGAGGGTGCCATGTTATTACTCTGTCACGTGGACCATCTTACAAAATAACGGTTTTATCTTGACCTTAACGGCGGTGCCACATCATCACTTTATCATCTGGACCATTTTGCGAAATGATAGTTTTACCTTTACCTTAACAATGGTTTGTAGTAGGTAACAGACAAAAAGACCTGACTATCTTATGAAAAAATAGTTTTACTCTTACCTTAATAGTGGTCATTAGTCTGTCATGTGAATCATCTTACGAAATGACTATTTTACCATCGTCATAATGGTTGTTTGTAACGGGTAATAGACGAAGGGACCTGATTGTTACTTGATCGAAAATGTAACGACTTGGCTGTCACAATTAAAACCATTGGAACCAAAGTGAGGCTGGGAGTAAAGTGTAAGAATAGTTTTTATACTTTACCCTTATTATTATTTAAAATTTTAGAATTGATAGTCTAATTAAGTCACTAACAAACATAATAATATTTAAAAAGAGAAAAATGACAAATAAACTCACATCAATATGTTTACGCGTACTTTATTTTGAAGAATATTACAACCGCTTTTCAAATATAGAAACTCAGTGCAGTTTTGTAGAATTATTTAGAGTAACTAATAGAAGATATTTTTAAATAATTTTTTTAAACCAAAATCTTCTCTATTTAAGAAAATATCTTTTAAGGGTTAGTTTGCCAGACTAATTAGTTTTTCCTTCTTTTTTTTTTTGTTTTATATGATTTTCACTAAATTTTATTTTACTTTTTTGATAGTTTTTATGTATGTTATTTGCATTTATAAAAAAAATTAAAAAATAAAAAAATTCATGCACGGGTTAAAAAAAATAATTCTTTTGTTAAAAGGCAATTTTTTATATGTAGGTAAAATTTTTCTCTTTAAAAGTATTTTAATGTAATTTTTTTCATAAACATTAATTAGGCCCCATCTAAAGTTTTACAAAATTACACAAATTTTAACAAATTTCTAAAAAATTTAAATTTTTTACTCACTGTACGAATTAAGAGACTATAACTTTTATAATTTATACTAATTTTTACAACTTTAAACACTCCTAACATGTTTAAAATTTATAAAAAAAATATTTTTTAGTGAAAAATTCATATAAGACGCTTTAAATAAAAGAATTAAAAATTAATTTTTGGTTAGCAAAGCAGTTGTCGGTTTCAAGTTGATGTGTTATCCAGTAGCATATATAGTATCAACATTGATGTAAAAAATAATATAAGGAAAATTGGTTTGATTATTAAAAAAAAAAGTGCGAAAAAAAAAAAAAATATATATATATATATATATATAAGAATAGCTTTGGCATAGGTTTCAGGAGAAGAGAGGAGAGAAGATAAAACTATGCATTTGATCATAAAATAATCTTGTTAAAGGTATGTACAAAGGTTAGGCTAAATTAGAAACAAAGTGTCACTCAAAACCACTTAAAAATATATTTCAAATTTTTAAGCTCATTAATTGGAGCTCCATGAATATTTATTTAAAATAATTAAGGATATTAGTTTCTCAAAATTTTTTCGTTATCAAAATTAATTTTTTTTTTTTTTTACTTTTCACTACAATCAAATAAAGAAATAATTTTAAATAATTACCCTTCTTTTCAGCTAAATAATTCACCATTTAAAGGTTGCCTTTGTTGTGCTTGGTAGATTCATGACGTTGTCAATTTATGAGTTTACATCCATATAATAAGAATGCTTAAGAATTTGAATTTAAAATATTTTCAACTGTTAAATTTATTTAATGGCTAAGATTAATTATTTTTTCTTCATTTTGGTTATTTTTCAATTACTTCATATAAAAATACACTCTATCACTCTTCCCATATATTTCTTGAATAATTTTTTTATAAATGTTTTTAGATTAATATTTCTAAAAATGTGATAAACTTGTAATAAATAATAAGTTTTTACATATTTATTAAACACTATATGAATATATATTAGAGAAAATCAATTAAGATTTTTTTTATTGTAAAAGTAAACATTTAGATTTTAATATTCTTGAAAATTTTCTTAAAAAATAAACATTTAAATAAAAAAATTCAATTTTAATATACATAAAACGTAAAAATTTAAGTGCATACACTTTTACATTTTTAGTGTCATCTATCTAATAATGGAGCTCAAGAATATGAATTTGCAATATTCTAACTTTTTTTTTTTTTTTGTGTGTAAAGTGCAATATTCTAACTTTAGAATAATAGATTTGATAGAATTTGATTTCATTTGGTGATAATTCTCGCAAATTATTATATTTGAAATTAAAATAAAATTTTATGTGTTAGATTTGATTTCATTTCATAACTTAAATATTTTTATTTTTATATCATTTGAAATACAATCCAAGATAATAAAATTTGACAAGAACTCATTTTTTTTTTTTAAGTCCAAATAAATTTATTCTCAAATATTATATTTATTATATTTTCTATTTCTTATTGACATGGTCAAATTTAGTATTTCTCGTATATCAATTGAATTCAAATTTAAAATTCAAATATGTTTTTCAAATATAAAATTTTATTTATCAAATCAAATAAAATCAATTTTTTAAATTAAAATCAAATTAATTTTAAGAGATGAGTGTTTTCAATTAAGATATGATATGATTGCATCACGATAACTAAGGACATGATCTAATAGATTATTGTATCGAGTAATTGGAACATAGTCTCTTACATAAAAATGATTGCAAACGCATTAGTACCAACTATGAAAAATGGAATATAAAATTTATTTACTCCATTGTATACTTTTATTAATGTTATTTTTTGGATTTAAAATATTTTCAACCTGTAAATTTGTTTTACCTTTAATTCAATGGATAGAATTCGATTATGAAAAATACCTAAATAAATTCATAATTAAGATTGTCCCTCTTAAAATCTCTAATTTTTCATATCTCATCCAAAACTATCACCTCCATCCCTCTATCTCTCTTAAATTATTTTTTTTCAAGGAGAACTCTGTCCTTTAATCTCGACCATAACCCTAACTTGCCAACAAAAAAATTGACCTCTATTTTTACCGTTGTAACACCACCAAACCTCCTCTTTCTTTATGTGATATCAACCATTATAATCTTTGTCATTAAATCTCATCATTTGTGTCTTATCTCACTACTGATTAAAACTCCCACTAAATCTCATTTTCTGTCTCGCTTTCCTCCAATCACCTATCACTCATCTCTCTTCCCTTGCCATGCCACCCACCAATTTATCTATGATCGAATGCCACCCATCAATTTATCTAGCCATGCCACCCATCAATTTATCTATGATCGAACGTGACTGATCTTTACTCTCACAATGTAACTTAGAATAAATCAGATTATTTAATTGTTGCAACTTCTTTTAGTTAAAAGATTATTTTTAACTTTTAATTGTTAACATGTATTAATGCACCTCAAATTGTGTGTTAAATAAGTAAATGTAGAATCAAGTCGAGCCAAGCCTTAACTTGCTCGAACTCGACTCGAGTTTTTTATACTGAACTCGAACTCAATTCGAACCTTTATATAAGCTCGAGCTCAACTCGATAAAAAAAAAAAAAAAATTAAGCTCAAGCTTGGCTTACGAATAACTCAATTAACCCCAATACGATATCGTTTTGATTTAAAATATAATAAATAAAATATTTAAAAAATATAATAAAAAAATTATTAAAAATATATATATTATTTTAACGAGCCTGCTTGTGAACTTTTGAACCTAACTTTTCTACGCTCAAGCTCGACCTCGAGTCCAAAAAAAGTCATATATCAAGCTCGATTCAAGCTCGTTTTACTCACGAACTAAACTTAGGCCGATCTTTTTTTGAGTCGAGCTCGAGTATCTCGCAAGCAACTCGACTCGTTTCCACCCCCTATAAATAAGTTTAATTTTTTCCTAAACTAATTTAAAGTGCAACCAAATTATTTAAACTCTAATTGATTTGTGAATATTATTATAAAGTTATTTACATGAATTTATTTTTCTATATTTTGTTGTGGGCCTTGATAATTTTTTTTTTCTTTTTTTTTCCCCTCTTTGTAACTGCTCAAATTGGTATAAATTAATCTAATATCGTGCCTAAAGAAGTAACATTAGACACGATCAATACCCTAACAACATGAATACTGTGTTTTTGTACCATGAATTACCTAAGAATTATATTAGCATTTTATTATTTATGTATACTTTGAAATAAAAGAACTACCCGATCATACTATTAAACTAATTGATGTTTTTCCTTTTTATATATAACTTTAATTAGGCCAAGGTGAGTTTGAGTTACAACCATATACATTACTCATAATATCTCTTGATCGATAAAAACCTGTAAAAGTTGGAAAATATTGGTGAAAGTAAAAAAGAATTAGAAAAAGTTAAGAGACAAAAAGGCACAGAGTCTTCCCGACTGAGAATCAAAGATCTAACCATATTACCAAAATGGACCATGCATCTTCATCTAACTTAAGCATATATCATGGCCTAAATGAATATCCAATAATTTAGGGAATTAAATGCCGCATCTATTGCCAAGACCAGGTTACCGACAAGAGCAAGCCGCACAATAAACTAGCTGAATTTCGCAGTTCACCGTTACAATACTTAAAACTAATTTCTTAACAAAGAGCTATGTATTTTCTTATAATTACCTCAACCCAAGCTTAAAAAAATAATAATAAAATAAAATTAAAAAAAGTACAACTATAAACTTAGAAGAGCTGAACCAAATTTATCAAATGCTTGACCACATAACAAGTCGATCATCTTTTAAGTAGTCACTACCAGAAACGACCAGCCTTAGCAAATAACAAAAGCCAAAACCAGGTCCTCACTTTCGTTCACATCGATGATACGTTCCAGACAAAACAGAACCATCGGGTTGAAAAAGAAAAAACTAGTCTTAATTTAGATTTTTAACAATGTTCCCTCCTCAAAAGCAGAAACATGACGGGAATTACTCACCTAAATTTGGGGCTCGCATGTGCATTACTTCTACCCGAACAACTGGATCCTGAAAATTTTTAGAGTAAAAATTTAAGCTAATAAGATAAATACAATGCCCAGAAAGACAACGTCACAGTTGCCAACCTACCAGCAAAAACCCGACTAAATGCACAGAACCTGCATCTTTCTGTGCACTAAAAATTGCACAGACGACATTATAGAATAGTCAAACGCTATTTAGTACTATATCCTAGTCTCACCCCTCAAGACCACGTGCAATGAAGCTTGAACCATACCATACCCAACAACTGGGCCGCTCAATGTTAAATTTAACAAATCAAACGAGGACAATTACAATATTCAGATTTCATAACTTGATTTGAGATTAAGACAACTCACCAAATTTAACTCGAATGCACCAATTTAAAATCGATTATATGCCTTCCCATAATCCTCACGCCGCCGCTGGAATTCCCCATAATCACCATAAGTGTCATGAGGCCTTGAAGAAGCATAGTTATCCATGGGGTTCGGGTATCTTCCCCCTGAATCCATTGGTATACTAGCACCAGTATAGTGAGCATTGCCTCCAGAGCTATCATACTCAGAATAATGGGGTTGTTTATAACCACCAAATGCTGAAGTGGAAATTTGCTGGTGTGCCCGTTGTTGCCTCCTTTGGGCATCGAGCTGGAGAAATTCTTCCCATTGCTTTGCATGTGTTCCCCTTAGGATAGCCAGTTTCTTCACATAAATGTCCCTCATTTCCCTGACAGCCTTAAGTTCATAAAAAAGCCAAAATCAGCAAGAGAAAAAGGGCCCTTCCGTCGCGGCCGTGCGGCCCGGGGGGTGTTTAACCAAACCAACAGGTACAAAATCATCTAAAATAGAACAAAATTCAAACTTCTGTCTCTTCAAAACATCTGATATTATTTGAGCTGGTTACAATGTTCTGAAATTTCCAAATAAATCATTAATCATTTGAAACAAATAATAACAGCAATAAAATAGATATACACACCTCACGATGCTTGTAATTCTCTTCATCTTCCTCCTTGTCACGAATTCGTCCAAGTTCCATTGCCTCCCTCTATAATCCAACTCTAATTCCTCTAAAGTCTTTGGGAAGGCAGGGTGCTCAAATTATGGCTAGATTGCATGTCAGATCCTCGTCTTTCAGCCTCCCATCCATCAGTCCGGTAGGCCCCAATGCTTTGACTATGACCGTCATAAGAATTATATGAGTTGCCTGTGTAAGGGAAGCGTGCCGGAGACCTTGAATGGCTTGATCGACCTCTAGCTCCATCATTACCATAAGCTTCACCAAAGCAAGAGTGTGTTAAGCAATTCGATTTTGAGATGTCTAACATAGATGGAGATTTAACTACACAATCTTAAATTCTCTTAGGGAACCCAACTGAAGCAAACAAGTCTGGATAAGCTTTCAGTAAATAATATCTTTTGGAGACATTCTGATCAATTCAGACCCACCCACGAAAGTAACTTCAGAATCGAACACAAAATGCTTGAAGATAAGAACTTACCTCTTGCTGCAAACAAAATCACAAGCAACAAGCAGCATTACTAAAATATTCAGAATGCAATAAAATGAATAAAAACAAAACACATGTATAATTTTGCAGGGCCTAACAAGCTACGAGCATGGGATTACCAGTTTCCTATTGACGCCGTAAATGTATCCTACTCTGTCCCTACCTTGTGGGGAACCCCTTGCCAGTTTTTGTGGATCCTCACGGACACGATTTTCCACAACCTTATCCTGTCTGCCAAACCGTGGTTGGAATTGGGATGGATTTCGTGGGCTGGGAATAGACCTCTGGGAATCTGATCGTCCAAAACGTGAGCTAACAGGCTTCTCTGTTCGGGCGACCTATATCTGCTTGTGTGGGAACTAGAAGAACCTTTCTTTTCACCCTCCTCTTTAACCTTATGCACAGCATCCACGCCTTTCTTCAAAATCAGCCTGTCCCTGCCACTGACGATGATAAATTTCTCTTCTACTTTGATTTGCAGCCAATATCCTTCTCAAATATTTTGAACCACTTTCTCTGTGAATAGTGCTTTTACATGTTTGTCCCTCGCAGGAACCCTTTCAAAGAAATCCTGAGACTTGCGATTTGCTCCAAGAGTTGATGGGCATCCCTACACGTAAATAAACAGCATATTATAATTATTGACGCATACCATTTGGAAAGAATTAATAAAACAAAACAAATAAATAAATAAATAGTTGCACTAAAGAATATTTAGCAGTATGCATCATCAGATTGTAACATACAACTGTGTGAGTGATTCTAAATTGTTAATAACACATTGAAAACAGAGACGAGACAAGATGACGTAGACATAGACAAGATGGTTATAACAGGAAGCAGAAAACTACTTGGCATCCATACATCATATTCCAGAATGACTCAATTGCTATGCTAGGGATTCCCAGCTGGCAAAACGTAGACATGTATTGAGTTTCAGATCCCATAGTATAGCCAGCACCAAAGAAAGAATTAATCTATTAAAAAAATGAGAGAAAATAAGTAATATTACCAAAAGTCACCATAAAAGCATAACTATAATCATAAATGTTAGCACGATTGATGCAGCAATTTCAACTGGTTAGAACTACTTAAAACAAATAATAAAGTTACTGTGATAATAAAAGTGCAATGTCAACTGCTTAGAACTGGTGTAATGTTTTCTGCATGCATATAAGCACACATCCATCTCATGTGGTGTCTAAATCAGAAATCAATGAGAGAGAGAGAGAGAGAGAGCAGGCAATACCTGAGTGAAGTGGCCCGATTCCCCACATATTTTACAGACCATTTCTTCTTCTTTTCTCTTCTTCCAGTTCCTCTCAGTAGCTTTAGATTTAGCCTCCCAACCTTAGCTTCTCTACTGGTAAAATCAGTTGGGACAGCATTAGGGTCACGAGGTTCCTCTTCGTCATCAGAACTTCCATGGGACCTTTTGTTGGTTTTTGCTTTGTCTTGTGTATTTGTGGCATTAGAACCCAGAGGCCCAGTATATTCCTTATAAATTTCACTAAAATCATCATCAATATCCGGGTCTGGTGTATTTGCCATTCACACAATGCCAACTAGATATATCTCCTGCATTAGTAACCATATTCCACACTTCACCACCATCAACAAAAGATGTGTGATAAACATAAAAACAAAACAACTAACATGTAACAACCCACAAGTAACTTACGAAGAAAATATATTGGGGGGAAGATGATTAACATTTTCCCTTTTAATGCATACAAGTTAGAATATACATACACTAACCCAAATGCATCCCAGCTAGACAGTAGATCAAAGCAATGTTTCCAGCCAGCGTATATATTTGATGATTTATTCAAAATGTTTTGGGGAAAAAAAATGAGCAAAACAACTAGCTTAACGTCTTATCCAATAAATAAATAAATAAATATTGAGGGAGAGGCAAACCAGCTTGCCAGAGCCAAATCCCTTTCGATGGATGACTCAATTCTTACGCATTTTTAGTTCACGTGTTTGAATGTTTGAATGCCCAAACAAACAGATAGAACATGAAAATTAGCACATGTTTCTCACAATCAGTTAAAGGGCTCAGTAAATAATCATATTTCAACGTGTCAAAAATGTGACTGCTCACCAAGACAAATTACAGTTTTTTTTTTTTTTAATTATTAATCATTGTGGGTCAAATACATGTTCAAGTGATCACATTAATACGAATTACTTTCTTAAATAATCAAAACAACTTTTCTAAAAATTTTAAATAAATGTCCCCTGAAAAATCAAGCTATTAAAAATATCAATCAGTAAGCAAATATAGCTGAGAATGACGAATCACGAGATTAAACAAACACAAACAAAGAAACATGGAGAAAAAGGTGAACCGACCAGACAGCGAATAATTTGATAAAACAAGAGTCAAGTGTGAATCTTGAATATGAGTGCGTACACGGAGTAATACAAACTAGGGTTTTGATAAATGATATCGTGTGGGGTCAGTTGCACCATAGTCGTTCTTAGGGGTTTTGCGAGTAACTGATTTCGACATTAGATAAAGACGATAAATGAAAAGATTTCATTCCACATACGTATATTCGAATTCAATACAAGCTGAGTACGGATAATTCTCCAAATAATCGGCAATAGAGTCTACGGCATGACGAATAACAATAAAGAGGGACAGAATGTTACCTGGAAAGAGGGAGAACGGATGGGGAGGGCGAGCAGAGAGAGAGACGAGTGAGTGCTGGTATTGTGGGAGCTGAACAAGGGCGAACGGCGGGGCTTGTTGCCCTTTTGCTGATTCGGTTTCTTTCTCTCTCTCCTCCTCTTGACGACTTCGCTTCTTTCTATATTAGCGATGCGCCTCTGCTACTTCCTTATATGTCTAAATAATTCCCCCACTCTTTATGGATTCTCACTTTGGCCCCAAATGGGGAATGGCAATGGGTGAGGAGGTCAAGGTCGGACATTGCCCCGTGCTATTTTCAAATTCGTCCAATGAAAAATATATCCGGACTGTATTCTGTGAGTGTTTTAATCTGTTACTATTCTTTATCCCATTGAATAATTAAATATCTGTTCAATAATCGGGATACCTATATGAGGCATGGATTAAAAAAAATCTTGAAAATAATAATTTATAAGTAATTTTATACCTTAAAATACTAAAAAAATATGTTTTCATAAAATTTTTAAATATTTTGCACTTCATAAATTTTATTATATTACTTTTATAAAGTAAATTTTAAAAAGAATTACATATTTAATCTCACCTTAAACATCTAATATAATTAAGACAAAAAAAACAATTTCGTGTCCATGTGCTTATTACATCAAGGGCCAAATTCTAAATTTAAAATAAATTATTTAATATTAAAATCTTGAGTTATTTTCTATTAACTAAAGGATTTTTCCTTTTTAAGAGCAATGGATATAGTTAGTGTCTAAATTGATGATATTATTTACATAAATTTGAATATATGATAGTTTGGAGGGATAATCAATTAATTTGGATAGGTCATACATACTAGCTATGTTATAATCGAGATAATTGAGGTAAGCTTGAGTAATCCCATTGAGTAAACTACACCATTCCCAAACTCAAAACCGATAAGTATTTTATTTTCATACCTTAATTCGTGCCATTATTTGTAAAATTTAAAGTACCTGTATTATTAGATAATTTCAGCACAATTAACAGTCTATGATAGATTAAGGTAGTGTTTGGGAAGTAAAAAAATTAATTTTTTATAACTGATTATTAGTAGCTACTTAGAAAATTAACATTTTTTTGTATGTATTAGATAGAAAAGGCTAACTTTTTAGTAGTGAATTTTTTAACTTTTTTTGTTAATTTTGATATTTTTTATTTTTAATAATTTAAAATGTAAGAGGATAATTATAATTATTTGAAAACAAACTAAAAATTTGAATGACTAAAGTAATTAGGTGGCATTTGGTTTACTTTTGTATTTATATTTCTGTTTTTGTTTTATGGGTTAAAATCTTAAAATGAGAGAAATAAAAAATACTTTATCTCTTATTTTGAGATTTCTTTAGTTTTTGTTAAAAACTCTCAAATGACTTTTTATCATTTTTTATTTCATGTGTAAATTCATTTTTAATTTTTCAAAATAATTTGAAAAAATAAAGTATAGCAAATGAATTTTGAGCTATTTTATTTATTTTTAAAAGCATAAAATGGAAAAATAAACTCAAAATAAAAAATAAAAAAATAAACTAAAGGATCCCTAAATTTTTTAACTGACCTTTTTCAAACGCAGCCTAAAATTGGCGTCCGGACTGGTGGCTTGTGCGTGACATTTTTATGAACTACATCGGTGCAAGCCAGCCCCATATAAAATTAGGCTTGTGTAGTTTTTCGTTTGTGTTTGTTTTCTTATGTGACTTTGATGAATATGATAGTAAAAATTTTGAAATTCCAGTAAAATTGGCTGACCTTAGACTACTTGCGAGGCTTAACCGAACATGTATGTATTATATATAATCAATTTTATAATATAATAAAAATTATAATTATTATAGTCATTTTTTTTAATTAATACCAAACTCAACAAAAATTGGTTTACTGGTTTGAATTTGTAAAAAAACACACCACCCTAACTATTCAATGTGAGATAAACCTGCAAACAAACATCTCCGCTAAGGTACAAATTGGGTAGAGCAAACTCATAAAAATAGTGAGATACTAGACACACCACACAAAATACTATATATATATATAATATATATATTAAAATTATCACCAAGACTCAACTCTCTTGAGTAGTTGAATTTAAAGTATACATGTGCCATTGGCATATTTGTTTTGAATTTATTTTCTAGGTTATAATTTAAAAATAAGAAAATAGCTCCAAAATACTTTAATTACTGTATTTTTCAAAATATATTTTAAAAAAATTAAAATTAGATTTATACATAAAATGTAAAATGATAAAAAAAATTATTTTAAGCGTTTTTCTACTTAAAATAAGAAAAATCTCAAATATATAAACAAAAAATATTAATCCAAATGCATTTTTGTTTTTCTTATTTTAAAATTTTTAAATATTATATATAAAATATATTAGTTGATGTGACTTTTGTCCTAATTAGCGCTCGGAGAGGGGAGGGGTTGTTGGGACCCAAGGGGGTAAACGAATTAAGCACGCGAGGAGGCCTTTTTTTTGTAGGCAAAAGAGGGGTTTTGGGTGGAAAAATTCACAAAATGGTTTTTTTTAACAAAAACTCCATCATTTGACAGAGTTTTTTATTTGATTAAGTTCAAAATAAATAAAATAATATAATATTTTTCTATAACTTTTAATTGCATAGTAAAATAAATAAATATTTATAAATAATTAATTTTAAATAAATATATTTTTACACTATTTATGTTATCCTTAAAATAAAATACATCAATTGATGTGATTTTTTGTCATGACTGTTCCGGGGGAGGCTCCCTTTTTTGAGGCAAAAGGGGGTGCTGGACAGAAAAATTTATAAAAGGTCTTTTTTTTTTTTTTTTTACCGTGTGGGCAAAAACCAATCCTTTTGACAGGTATTTATTTGATTAAGTTTAAAATAAAATAATATTTTGATAAATTTTAAGGTGTGCAGTAAAATAAATAAATGAATTTTTGTAAATAATTAATTTAAATACATAAACTTTTATATTGTTTGCGTCATCTATATAATAAAGAAGTTAAAAAATTTGAAATCGCATATTTTTAACCGTTTGATTTACTTAATAGTCATGATTTTTTTCTTTTCCTCTTCACTCTGGTTGTCTTTTTTATCACTTTATATAAAAATACACGTCTGTTACTTTTTCTCATATTTTGTTGAATATTTATTTTTTTTAATGTGAGTACTTCATAATGAGTAATTTACATATTAATATTAGATAAAGTTAACTAAGTTTTTTTAAATAATTTAACTTTAAGTTTCTTAAAATTTTTATTAAAAAACATATATTTAAATTAAAAATACAATGTTAATGTGCTTAAAATTTAAAATTTTAAATACTTACACTTTTACACTATTTGTTTTATTTATATAATATAAAGTTAAAGATTTTGAATTTGACTTATTTTTAACCGTTGAATTTGCTTAATAGTTAGATTTTCTTGGTTTTCTTTTCATTTTAGTCGTCTTTTCAGTCGTTTACATAAAAATACATTTTGTTAATTTTTCTCATATTTTGTTAAATATTTATTTATAATTTTTTAAAATGTGATTAATTGTAATAAATGTGCTATTTGAATTATTTATAAAATAACTTATATTTTTTGTGTCTTTAGACCAAGTAATTTCTAATTTCTAAATAAATATAACAGTTAATGTGACTTTTGTCTTAGTTGGCAATCGAAAAAGGAGGAAGGGTTGTTGGGCAGAAAGGGGGTGGAAGAATTAAAGCACGTGGGGAGACTTTTTTTTTTTTTAAGGCAAAAGTGGGGTGCCGGGCGAAAAAATTACAGAAGCTTTTTTTTCAAACAAAAATCCATTTCTTTTGACATATATTTTTTTTGATAATTTCAAAATAAAATATACTTTTTATAACATTTAAGTGTGTAATAAATAAGTAGAAATAATAAATAAACTTCTATAAATAATTAATTTTAAGTACATATACTTTTATATTATTTGCATCATCTATATAATAAAACATATTGGTTGATCTGACTTTTGGCATAGCTGACTCCGGAGAGGCCATTTTTTTTAGGCAAAAGGGGGTGCTGGGCGGAAAATTTTACAAGAGGGTGTTTTCTTTTTTTTTTTTTTTTTTTTTTACTGGGGGCAAAAACTCTATCCTTTTAATGAATTTTTATTTGATTAAGTTCAAAATAAAATAAAATAAAATAATATTTTTAAATAAATTTTAAGTGTGTGGTAAAATAATAGAATAAATAAATTAAAATTTTATAAATAATTAATTTTAAATACTACACTTTACGCTATTTGTATCATCTATATAATAAGAATATTTGTTCATCTATATAATAGGAAATTCAAAAATTTGAATTTCGCATATTTTAACTGTTAGATTACTTAATGGTATCTTCACTTAGTTGTCTTTTCGGTCACTTTACATGAAAATACACTATGTTACTTTCTCATATTTTGTTCAATATTTTTATTTTTTTAAAAATGTGAGTATTTATAATAAATAATATATATTAATATTACACAAAGTTAATTGAGCTTTTTTTTAAATAATTTAAATTTTAAGTTTTCTTAAACTTTTCTTAAAGAATAAATATTTAAATTAAAATACAATTTTTAATGTACTTAATTTTAAAATTTTTATGCATATACTTTTATATCCTTTGTTATTTATAGAATAATAAAGCTAAAGAATTTGAATTTGATATATTTTGATTGTTAAATTTGCTTAATAGTCAGGATTTTTTTTCCGTTCTCTCCATTTTATTGTCTTTTTCTCGCTTTCCATGAAAATAAACTCTGTATTCTCTCATATTTTGTTAAATATTATTTATAAAAGTTTTTTAAAATGTGATTATTTGTAATAATTCACATTTGATTTGTTTAGAGGGCTAATTATATTTTTGTGCCTTTAGTCACAAACAATTTTTGATTAAAACACATAAATAGGAGATAAAAATAAACAACAAAAACAAAAAATATAAATACCAACCAAATAGCAACATAATTTAAAAAACAAAAAATTAACTAGTCACAAAACCTCTTCACTTTCTTTAACAATCATCCTTTTTTTTTTTAATCTTTAACTTAGTATCTTATTTGTGTATTTTTCTTCTTACAGTAGCTATTATCTTATTAGTATCTTTGTTTTGAAGCTTATAATAGTTACAATTGAGAGTTAGAGTAAGAAGGAAAAAATTAATGCATTAATAGAGAGGAAATAAAATATAACTAAACGATAATAGATTTTTAAATATATTTAAGAGCTTAAGAAAAAAATTAATTTTTTTTCTTTATTTGTGAATTGAAAGTAAATAAAAAGAAAAATTTATATTATTATTTAATATTATATCCTTAAAGTATATGCGTATTTTTCCCCTGATGCTTTCTTTATTTGAGGAGTAAAAACAGTATTCTAAAAAATTTATTAATAAAATTTATCCTCTCTCCATTTTTATTCCCATTTTTTCCAACTTTAAGCGAATAAAAATAAGAAATTTTGATTTTTCTCCTTCATTTCCTTCTCTCTCCCAATAAAACTCACAAATACAAAAGATATATTTTTTATTTTTTACTTTTTTTTTCTTATTTTCATTTTATCTCATCCAAACGGCCGTCAAGGCTCTCTAGCTACCCACGCATGAAACAATGTCAGGCAACCTTTCGGAAGTTAATAAAAAAAGGTAAATTACACCTAGACCCCCTAAACATTAGAGTAATTACATTTAGACCCCCTCAACATTTGACATTAGCAAATAACTCTTTATTTTGAAATGTTGCTTACAAACGACCCCCTCCGTTAGGAAACCGTCAATTTTCCCTTTAAAATGCTGACGTTAGTAAAAAGAAAATTAATATACCAATTTTACCCTTTTAAGGCTAAAGACTAAAATAACTTTCCCTTGTTTGGATTGTTTTGATGCTTAGACAAGGCTTCTCTCTCTACTGTAAAATATATACACATTATATATATATATATATATATATATATATATACGCCACTCGCGAAAACCACCAAACTCCCCGAGGAAGCCACCGCCCACCTCCCTCGGTGGTTTTGACTTCAATTCCTTCAATACAACTTCGATTAGGCTAATTTCAAAAGCATCCGTACTATCAATTTGGCATTAGAAACTAAGGATTTTCCATATATATACGCCACTCGCGAAAGAACCACCAAACTCCTCGACGAAACCACCACCCACCTCCCTCAGTGGTTTTGACTTCAGTTCATTCAATACAATTTTGGTTAGGCTAATTTCGAAGGCATCCGTACTATCAATTTGGCATTAGAGACTAAGGATTTTCCACATATATAAAGATATATATATAGAAAGAGAGAGAGGGAAGAGGGAGAGAAGCATAGCCAACAGATTCTTCTTTATTCGTCGCTGCCAACCCAAGCTGCTGCTCATCGACATCCATGGAGGTAGGTTCATCATTTGGAGTGCAGCCTCGTCAATTTTCCACATGGTTGTCTCCATCGAGTGTTGTTTCGTGCCGGAGCATCGTCTTCCAGAGGCGTACGACGAGCCACGAAAGCGTTGCACTAGATTAGAAGCTCTAATGCATGAGGGAGGTTAGGTTGTGGCGCTGGCGATGAGGGATCGGCGAGTGGATCCTTTAATGGATCTTTTTATTTTATTTAAATTTATTTCATTGATAAAGTTTTTTTGGTAATTAAATTCATTGATTAAGTTAATAAAATATTTTTAAATTAATTAATTTAATATTATAAAATATTTATTTTTAATAATAATTAGTTTTAATAAAATATTTAATAATAAATTATTATATTTAATAAAATTAATATAATTTAATACAGTGTTTTATTAAAAATAAACTATTTTAATAATAATTATTTTAATAGTAGTTTTATTTTCAAAAAAATATTATAATTTTACTAAAATAAATTATTTACCAAAATAAATATTCTTATATGTAATTATTATTAATTTTAATTTTCTTAAAATAAATTATTTTAATACATAATTATTATTTGTTAATAAATAATTTTAATTTAATAAAATAATTATTTTTAATCATAAATTATTATTTTAACCTTAATAAATTAAATTAGTATAATTTTAATAAAATAAAGTCGTGGAAGTGGAGAGCGATTTTAGATTGTGTGTTGAAAGAAAAAGAAGAAAGGATGAGTAAGGGGTATTATTGTATTTTCATTAAATTTTAACAGTGTGAGCAGCGAAATTAATGGAAGGGGGTCGGATGTTTACAACATTTCAAAATAATGAGGTATTTGTTAATTTCAAATGTTCAAGAGTACTAGGTGTACTTCTCTTAATGTTTAGGGAGTTTAAGTGTAATTTACCCTAAAAAAAACAATTGACTTTTTGGTAACCTTATTTTTGTTTTACATCACTTTTTTTGGGGCTAAAATAATAAATAAATAAATACAAATATAATCTACATATTTCAAAAAAAAAACACTCTCTAAACTAATTATGCTTTACTTTTTTTTTTTTCTCTCAAAGAAAAGAGCGTGAAGTAAGAGCTCATTTGGAGGTTTAAAAAAAGGTAAAAAGTATAAAGAGTTACATTTTACAATTTTTAGATGGAATCACAATTTTTCTTACTTTTTTACTCTATTCTGCTAGAGTAATTTATTTCAAAAAAAATTAACTAAACACACAAAAATTATCACTTTTCTATTGCTATAGTAAAAAGTTTATCAAATATACAAAAAATTATCACTTTTCTGTTCTACTACAGTAAAAAATTTATCAAACATTTAAAAATTATAAAAAATTGTTAAAATTACATTTTATATCATCAAACATATCAAAAATTATAATTAATAATTTTTGACTAAAAATTACTAAAAAATACTTAAAAAAAAAAAAAAAGACGAACGGCTGCTACATTTTCTCATCGACAGTACAATTTCAAGTAATTGTACAAACATCCCCTACCCAATTTATTTGACTGTTCAATTTTCAAAGGGCAATGCGTCCTCTTTTCAATTAAGCTCAGTTTCTGTAAATTGGTTTTGGTCCGACCAGTCATCGTCTCAGCTTTTAGCCTTTAGGGTTAGGGTTGAATCGTTTTCAAATGGATAGAGAGAGACAGCCAGGAGACCGTTGCGGAGGAGATTACTCTGACTCTCACCGCAACTCGCAGTCTGCGACCTCATCTTGGTCCTCCGATGACCCCACTCCTCACCACGACCGGAACTTCGACACTCAAAGATGTGGTTTCTCCAGCGACGGCCACCAGAACCACCGTCACCATTATCACCACCGATATCACCAACACTTCAACCACCGACACCACTACAATTTCAACACCGAACAGAACGACTCTTTGGGCGGAAGTGGGGGCGACATTGGTTCTGGCCATTCTTTGTCTTTTACCGCGCGGAAGAGACCGTTTACTCATTCTGGACCCACTCACGGAGCATCTTCAGGTGCACAATTCGTATCTCTTTATTTGGCTATTTTCTCCCTTGTACTTTACATTATTTTTTTGTTCTTTATTGAAATAAAAGTGCGTAGAGAATTTTGATTTTTCTTTGTTGCCCAGTCGGTATGAATTTGTTAGATTTTTCTTTGGTCACGGAGAATCCATTACAGTTTCATTGTTTGGATTTTGTAATTCGTTTTTAACAAACCACTGAAATTGCTATTTTCTTAGATTGTGTTGATGGTAGCAGTTACGTGAAACTTTATGTTGGAGGCATACCAACAACATCGTCAGAAGAAGAGGCAAGTTGCATCACCATTATCGAGCTATATTTGGTTTCCTGATGAGACAGGATAAACTTTATTTTTCAACTCCTTTTATCTTAAACTAGACATGGATGTACATATGTGTGTGGTTTTTTTTTTTCAAATTTAAAATAAAAAAATATTGAAACATTTGTAAAATATTAAATAATTTTACATTACATTTAAGTAAATAATTTGTAATTAAATGAAATTTAAAGAAGATAAAAAAAAATGTAAAAGTAGCTGGTCATTAAAAAAGTCAGCTAAGGAATACTAAAAAAAAAAATTAAATTTACTTAATTAAGGGTGCATTTGGTTTGTTAAAAACCGGTAAAAAGTTTTGAAAATATCTGAAAATCTTTAAAAGTTATATACTTTTTATCGCACTACACGAATTACGAACCTACAAATTATCTCATTTTCTCACTTTTGTTACTTCAAACGCATCCTAAGTGGTAGTTACTAAAAAATTGTTTTGACCCTTGTAAGACTTTAGTCACACAACTTTTTGTTTTTTTGTTTTGTGAATTATTTATTCATTAACTTATATGAATGCTTACACTTCATATAAATAAATAATTCTACCTCTATTTATATTCCTTCACTTTCTTAACAGACGTTGAAGATTGATTTGATCCAATGGTCCCTAGTTATGTTCCTTCACTTTCTTAACAGATGATGAAAATTAATTTGATCCAATGGTGGCATTATGCGTTTAGAATCATCTATCAAAATATGTAAGATATGTTAATACTCATAAAGAGTTGTACAGTTTTCTACAATATTCGATACAGCTCTCCTAGGTTCTAAAATATTCTAGTTTATAATATTTACAATATTCTAGAATATTCGAGACACTTCTTGTAAATTCCCCTAATTTCTAAAATATTATAGAAAAACCTAGGGTATTCCAATGACTTTTAAAAAATTTCAGACCATGCTAAAAAATTTGGAACCCTCTAGAATACTTTTAGACTATTTTAGGACACTCCAGAGCATAATAGGAAAATCCAATCTGGAACATCATAGGTAAATGATAAGAGAAAATGAAACCTGTTATTTCATTTTAAATAACGAGTTTAAAGAGTGGACAATTATTTATAAATTATTTAAAAGAGAAAGCGGAAAGTGATAGTTGAGTGGAATGGAATATAAAAATTCAAGTAGAGAGAAAAAGTTTATTTGGTTTGAAAAATATATTTTTTAAAAATGACATTTTTATTTTTATTTTCTATCAAATATATTTTTAAGAATGTATTCTCTAAATTAAATATTTTAATTTGTTTTTTATTTTACAGAAAACACATAAAATATGATAAAAATGCTAGATTTAATGCACACTTTGATTATTTCTTTTAGAAGAAAAGGAAAAAATAAGAGAAATTAAAAGAAAATAAAAAAGGGATTCCTTGATTTATATTTTTTTATTTGCTCTAAATCCAATAATCAAACATGAAAGTGGAGGACGATTTTATTTCTTTTAATTTATCTTCTCTCCAAACCATACTAACATAATTATTTTTTATTTTTAACTTTTTTCAGCAAAAATAAATTTTATTTGGCTCTGTTTATGTCAAAAAAATATTTTTTGGAAAATATTTTTTTTATATTTTAAAAAATTATTTTCTAAAAATTATTTTTTTCATTTTTTAAAAATATATTTTCTAAAAATTAATTTTTAAAAATATTTACACTGTAATAAATGGTGGTTATATCGAAAGAAAATATTATTAAAAAATAAAATTTATCTTCAAATGATTACAATAATTATTTTGTTGAAGAAAGATTGTTGGAAGGTATAAATAAATAATACATAATAAATCATGCCAATAATCTCAAAACAAACATAAGTTTGCCCCGCCTAACTCAAATTTGAAGAAAGAAAAAGAAAACAGAGAAATTTGAGTTTGGCTTCCAAATTTCGAAAAACTATATCTCTCACCTCAGGCTAAATTACCAAAAACAAGTATTGCCATGACGATCACAACGCTAAAAATACCTAGGTCTGCCTATCTCCAATCTTCGATCCTCACTTCTCTCTCTCTCTCTCTCTCTCTCTCTCACGCTTGTAGCTGAGAACCAAGAAAAGAAAGGAAAGAAAGGAAATAAGGGAGAAAGAAAAAAAGGAAAAGGGAAGGAAAATAAAAGGGTTGGGACCCAAACCTAACTCCAAGCCCATTAACCACCCCAGGCCAAACCCAGAAAGATAAAATAATTTCAACCAATTGGACCAAATCTCAAGTGCAAATATTAATTGGTTCAAAATCTTAAATAAATAACCAAAATAAAATACCGGATGTTACAATTGTACTGATATTGTTACTTTCATATATGCTGGTTAAGAATCCTTCCTTCTCCCGGTGTTGCAAATTGCTTTTTCCTCGCTAGATTCGCTCTTTCTTTGAAGAATATGGGAATGTTGTGGAGGTTGTTCGACTCAAGGATAAGAGAACTGGCCAACTACAAGGTACATGGAAATCCATTATTTCATTAAATTGCTACTTATCAGTCTTTGTATCATTTTCATGTGTTCTTCACAAGTGGTATCTCCGGGAAATGAGTTTCTATTTCAGAGAAATGGCATCCCTCCATGAATTGTTTGTTCATGTCGCCTTCCAAAGGGTAACTCAACTAGAGTAACTCTAGGCTTAGATTCTTTATATTTTTGTGAAATGTTTTCCCTTCCCATTGAAGTATTTTCGTATTGAAAGATATTAAGCCTCTCCTAGGCCTAGTTTGGTATGAGGGAATCAAATGTAATCTAATGCGCATTTCCACACTGTTATCCATTCCATTCTTTCGAATAAAGTAGCATTTCAAATAAGCATACAATACACGGTAATGGAATGAAGGCTTGGGAATGGTCATTCCATTTCATTTCATTCCTTTTTACCGAACCAGGCCTAGTTTATGTGATTTATTTATTTATTTTTTAATTTGTTAATTATGTTTAGTCATTGATATTTTATCTTGTTGAATGGTGTGCAATAGATATATTCCTTGTTTTAATTTTTATTAACCGCATGATTTTTAAGTCTAGTTACTAAGTGATTTGTTGCTGATATCTCTTTCCTTGCAACCCTTTTTTTTTTTTTTTTTTCAGTTTGTTAATTTTGTTTAGTCATTGATATTTTATCTTGTTGAATGGTGTGCAATAGATATATTCCTTGTTTTAATTTTTATGAATCACATGATTTTTAAGTCTAGTTAGTAATTAATTGTTGCTGATATCTCTTTCCTTGCAACCATTGAGTTTTGTTGATGTAGATCATTTGATTTGAGTTCTTTGTGTTAAGTCATTTATGCATTTAGCTCTTATTTTTGTGATGTCTTTTTCTTCCCTTGTTTGTTTTTTGAGAATAAAGATGAGTTCCGCAGGAGTAGACTAAGAGAGAGTATTTTTGGGTACAAGGTGATTTTGAAGATCCCACTTATTTGACTTATTTCTGAATATGTATATATATATATATATTTTCTCCTAACTGCCAGTGCATTTCTTTTAATGCGTGCCATTCTAGAGTGTGGGCTGCAGTTCTTTTGAAAATTGAAACTAAAGGTTTATATGTTCCAAAATTTGAACCTTAATGATCGTGCATTTTACGGGTAGCACACTTTCATCTATTTTCATATTCATGACACATGTAGCTCAACCATGGATTGCTCTGTTGTTTGCATACTTGCATATACTTGTATTCCTAAACTTGATGGAATTAGCATATAACATGTGTACTTTTGTAGAATGTTGTTTTGTAAAATATGCAAGATTAGAGGAAGCCGTCCGGGCTATTGGAGCATTACGCAATCAATGTACTTTTCCTGGAGTGAGTTCCCTTGGGGCATGGTTGAGAGCTTTTATTATTATTATTATTATTATTTTATTTAATATCAAGCAAGCGATTTTTTTTTTTAAACCACCAGGGAGCGGTTCCACTTAAAGTAAGATATGCTGACGGTGAACGTGAACGAATTGGTAAGTCCAATCTATAGATGTATTTCTCTTGAAGTTTTATCCCTTGGTATACTCAAAGCACTATATACAAGCTGTTTTCATTGGCAAGTTCTTTATACATAGATTTGGATTCTTTATCCTCATGCATCAATGATAAATTCACGTTTTTCAATATACAAGAATATACTGTCATGCCCCAAAGTTACATGTCCGGAACGGATGGTATTAGAATACGGAGTCTAAATAAAATCATATAAAATTTATTTTAAGGTCAAGTCACATCAACAAATTGTGACCACTTATCACAATCCAAGATAAATCTGTACAATATGTATATATTTACATATACATATAATAGTTCAGAGCAGTAACAGAGCAGCTACATAAATCGCACCTGATTCCCATATGATAATATATAAAATCTAGATGAAAGGGTTTTCAACTGTGCAACCTAAAATTAAAGCCTTCAAGCCTACAACACATCATACACAACATGCAATAATAAAGTTTATAGCGTGAACCACATATACAAGCCTCTCAGAAATCATAATGATAATACACATTATTAAATCTCTAAGGGCCCAAAGCTCAGGTCACCAAATAATATACAAAAATAAGAAAGGCCACTTGGGCTTAGGTCCATCGAGTAGGCAACTAATTTGGCTTGGGCTGACTGCTCCCAACTCTCATGGGATCAATTGAAATATGGAAGGGATGAGCTGGAAACCTAGCAAGTAAAACAGCGCATGTGTGTGCACAAGTATACAATCTCAACAGCATAACAATAACATGCATCAATATAAATTGAAATATAAATGTGGATGCAAATGTCATGGCCATGCAATTTCTATTCTCTATCTATCCAAAACTTTATTCCGGGACTTGTAAAACTCAGCCAAGCACTCGGAATTACTAATCAGAGTCTTTTTTTTTTTTTTGTGGCTAATAGCAAACCCGCATCACATGGATGCTCCTTATCCGCAAGGGATATAGAGATCCTAATTTCTTAATGACTATTCTCCTGCATCTTATAGTAGGCATTCGCCCTGCCTGGCTGTAACCTGTGAAAGATTATGAAATGTGGGAGAATAGTCTATATAGTGGCTGCAATCTTAAATAAGTTTCATTACCAAATGATTATTTCCTATATATTGACTAGGAATCTTTTGAAGACTAGGAATATTTGGAAGCTGAAACCTCCTCCCATGATCGTGACCTCTCTAGATTTGAATTGTGGAAATGGTAGCACATGAAAACGATCAAAATCCCTATGCCTTTTCCCCTCTCTACCATTTCATTTATTTCTCTGTCCTTTCTCTTTTAGCCCTGTCTTCTCTGCTCAAGCAAACTGGGAAGACCAAGACAAAAATGAGGGGGGATTGGCGCCCCCGGGGGGGGGGGAACAAAGAAAAGAAGAAAAGAAAAGGAAAGGGAAATGAAGAAAAAGAAATGGTTCATGGGCCTTTGGCTCAACCGGAAATCAATGTATCCTCAACTAAGGATTACAATTCAAGTCCAAAATTTAAAATGGTTCAAAATCTCAATAAATTGCCAGAATATGCCAAAATTATGTACTTGATGTTACATATACTGTCCATTTTCCATCTTGTTACTGATAGAAGAACCTTGCGGTCAATGGTATTCTATATTCTTTGAAGTGATAATTTAATTACAGTGTTCCCCCTTAAATTGCAATGTTATGACTCAATATTTTTTTTTTTTTGGTAAGTAAAGTAGTATATTAGATGAAGGCATCAAGAAGATGCCACCCAAATACAAAATCACTTAAAGTTATGTCTCAAATTTGCCTTCTAAGGCCACAACACTTGCAATTGCAAATCTTGAATGATATCATTTGCTGTTATTTGTAGCTGTTCTTGTTTTTGTCACATAAGAATCAATGACCTCTTTGGTGGCAATTATTGTCACAAGTGATGAACGGTTTAGTTTTTCTTTCACTGAGACATTGTAGTGACTTCTGCTCATATTGAATAGGGGAATCAACTTAGAATATTGACATTGCTTGTATGTTACTAACATGATAATAGCAGCTTTCTCATACCAGTCAGAAAGAATTTAAAATGTGGGAAGGGTTAAATATTTTTATTTTTATAAAAAGGCATTTCTGAATGCAAAGAAACTACAGTGGGCTGGTGTGTTTAAATGGCAATGGGAAATGGGGCGAACTGGGTACCAGTATCCCAATTTAGAGTGGTGAGAGGCAAAAACTCTTCCTGTTCCATTCCCATCTTGACTTGTGGATGCAAATTATGCATCCTTCCGGTGACTAGATTCTTATGTCCTGGTCCACATTTTTTGATGGGTATATTTGATCCTTTATTGATGATATGATAATATCTTTATTTTTTGCTGCAGGGGTTTCCGGGCACAAGAGTGCAAATTGTATGTTGGTTGTCTGAACAAGCAAGCTTCCAAAAGGGAGATTGAAGAAGTATGCTCCCAGCTTTTACCTTTCCATCCCACCCAAATGAAAAATGGGATAAGTCCCTCTTTTTTAAGTCTCAGTATGCATGCACATTGTAAGGGTAGTTTATGCTTAATGCGTAGGCTATGAAGTGTGCTGCTTATATGTGGAACATGGTTTTCTAAATGTAGACATTATTGTTAAAAGCTAAATCAAGCATTTGTAACTGGTCTTACTCAATCCATGGCTTACATTGCGGCTAGTGATTTTTAAAATCATCATATCTAATATTGTCGCGGTCTAAGAGTGAGAGTTTGCTATTTCAATGGGATTATGCAGCATTTTAATTTTGAGTGTTGAGGACTGGTCAAATTCTGTGGTAGCATTCTTTTGTATGACATGCAGACAACATTTGCTGCATGCCATTGAACGCCGCCTTGCCTTTGGTGCAGTAGGCAAGGCTGGACCTGTGCCTTTGAATGATTGGATCTGTGCCTCCAAATGCCACATTGCTTTTGGTTCTTCTAACTCACAGGACATTGCTTTTGCCAAATGCCGTCTTAGTTATTGTATATTTTATTTCTTTTGGGCTTCTACAAGTTTATAAGCTTTGTACGGATGTTCTCACTTTCAGATATTTTCTGATTATGGTCTTGTTGAAGAAGTCTACATTGTGCGTGACGAACTAAAGCAAAGTCGTGGTACGTCCATTGCTCTTACAATTTAATTTCATAATTCTAGATTATATTTTTTTTGGGTGCAAAAAATGCTGGAAACTTATTTGAAGATTGTCCATGCTTGCTTTCTCCAGTCTCTTAGTTGCTCTGCATTACTCTTGGGGTCCACCAGCTGTATTGAACTGTCCCTGTAATATCCTGTTGTTTTCAGTCTTAACTCTGTGTGGACTACTTTTAGATTTTGAAAACTCAACAGTAGTTATATCTTGAGAGCAGGTGATCAGCATTTATTTTTATCTTATTGAGGTGGCAGATGCAGAAGAAGTAGTTGTCTAATCCAACTCTCTCTCTCCTCTCTTCTTTTCCTTTATTATTATCATTTTTTTGGGCGTGTGGGGGAAAGGTGAACTAATACAAGTCCTTGTAATGTTGCTGTAAAGAAAATGGTGTTATAGGTTTTTTTTTTAGCCCCTACTTACTATTGCCAAATGCATTCTTTTTCATTTCTTATTTGAAGGTTCCCGTGCAAGTTTGTGCTGATCTAGGTCAAATAGTTATCTAGTTCCAAGTCTCTTTCTCTCATTTCTAATGCAAAGGCGATGCTATAGGTGGTTGTTTGTATCGCCAAATGTGTTATTTGACATTTCTTATCTAAAGGATTCAACACAAGTTTGTGCTAATATAAATTACTATGTACTTTCCTGCCATTTTTCAAGGATGTGGATTCATTCAATTTTCTCATAGAGACATGGCAGTTGCTGCGATGAATGCACTAAATGGAACCTATGTCATGCAGGTATTTAGTTTTTCTTGTGCAAGTCTCACTTTGCTGATTTCACTATGATGATTTTTTCATTTGTTCACAAGCTTTCTTGTTATTTAGGGATGTGAGCAGCCATTGATTGTTCGTTTTGCGGATCCTAAGAAGCCCAGGATTGGAGATTCAAGGCATTTTTTCCTTGCTTAAGAGATTTTCTTTGTTTTTGTGGTTAATAATAAATTTTGTGCATATTATTGGTTGTAGCAAAGGTTGTCCTTGGGGCAACAATAAGGTTGTTTTATTGCAAGGTCACAGGTTTGAACACTAGAAGTAGCCTCTTTACAATTAGGGGTAAGGTTCGTGCTTCTGACCTGCCTTGTCCCAGACTACACAAAGTGGGAGCCTAATGTGCTAAGTTGTCGCAATTCTCAAAGACTATTTATATTTGATTATACATTGCTTTTGCAAGGGGCAGCTTACCTGCCTGTCTTGGTCCTACACATGAGCTTCAGTGAAATTCTGTTGAACAGATACTGAGATAATGGTTACTTAGCTTTCTCTTCTTGAGTCTTTAGTTGGGAGCACTTCTGCTTCGTGCTTTGTCTTACTCTATTTATGAAAATAAAAAATTAAAAGGTTAACCTCCTTTCTGTAAAGTAATTAACCTCCTTCTCCAGGGATAATTGTAAATTTCGTGGTTCAAGCATTGGTTCCCGTTTTCAAGAACCAGTTGTTAGGTCTGTTAAAATGTTCTTCCTCCCTCTTCTTATTCTTCAGATTTTAGTTTACTTTTTTTTTTTAATTTTATTTTAAAGGAAGATATGTTAGTTTACTTAGTTGGGTTGTTCTTGGATCTACTTCTTGCAGGCCATCACCACACTGTAATGATCCAATGGCTGATGATGTGCTACCAAATGCTTATCATCCACATAGTCCAAAGACTATGGCATCATCTTCCCATGTTAGTGTTCAAGATTTTAGCAAAGATGGGGTTCCTGCTTTAACTAAATTTAGTATCTGATTCATTATACCTACATAACTCACGCATCATTATGATTTGCTCTGGCCTTGGTAGCCATGCAAAATGGTTCTCTTTGGCCGTGTTTATCATGTTCAACCGTTTAAAAAAAGAAAAAAAGTGTTTATCATGTTCAACCTGCGGAGCATATGCTGAGTCAGTGAGTGAATTTGTTGGATTGATGTGTTTATTATGCCCTTTCAAGATAAATTTTCTTCCAGAACCACTAAAGAAAAATAAGAAACACTGCTTTTGGACTTCTAACTTGTTGGCTGGGGTATGTTCTTCTATTTGTTTATAATTTCCATTCTTTTTGTATTCACATCTTACGTCTGAAAATAAGGCTTAACTTTGCTGCAACTCCTATATATTGGTTGGCAAATAACATAGAAGGGGAAAATACTTAAAAGAATTACTAAAGCTCTTCAATCACCTTTTTTTGTTGAAGTTGTCTGCCAGCTTGATATTTCTCTCACTAACAAACTTCCTGGTGATCGCCACCCCAACATATGTCTGCTGCAAAGATCAAATGCTTTTGGTCTACTAGCTGTCAACACTTCAGCTAATCACTTGCATCCAATGAGCTGTTTCTATTTTTGAGTCTGATTTTTAAGAGTAAACTCCATTTGATAATTTTTCAAAATTCTCCACTCGAAGTGGTTCAGCTGGTGACAGCAATAGAGCTGCTGGGAAACTCAGTTACCAACATAATAGACAGATCCCACTGGTAGTCTCTGGCTTGGAAGAGTTTCTTACTGTCAAAAGCTGTTTGCATATGGTTCAACTGCCTATTCAAATTTGAGAATAGGGGCAATTTTCGTGATCTTTTTGGGGCGGGGAACCCTACATACATTGTCACCAAAGTAGCATCCAAGCTCATTGATAACTTTGATGCATGCAGAATCAAATTTGAGAGTCGGAACAACTGTCTTAAGTTCCTCACGTAGGTACAAGCGTAGTACAAGTACCAAGAGGGTCACTGTACCCTTACATTTTGAGAGGAAACCCGTATCCACTGTCACCAAATATACATCCAAGCTTATTGATAACTTTGACACATGAGTCTTCCCTTGAACTAGATGTGCCACACATCTTTCACTTTTCTTCGATTCCATTACCTGAGGATCTATAAAATCTTAGATTATTTTGGTTACATTATAACTTCCAATCTTTAATTTGTTGCTTAAATTGTTACTGAAATCACGTTGAAATTCTATTTATTCTGTCAATTAGTTGTGTATAGATCTCTAGTTCAGGAAAAAAAGATATTGTGTATGAGGCCATTTGGAGTGTGAAAAAAAAAAAAAAAACCAAAATTTTACAAAAGTGAAATTTTTTGAAATTTGGAGTGTAAAAAGTTGTTTTGAGATGATGGTTGGATGTTTGTGTTTGATTTGATACAGAGTTGTTAAAAATTATATAAAGTGGCTTGTGGCAAAATTTTAGTTGAATACCTTGAGAACTTTTGGAGTTTTGTAGAACTTTTTGGTGCAAATGTTAGTCCAACTTTTTCAAAAAATCCGTTAGAACGTAATATATGATTTATTCTAATGGATTTTGACAAATTTTTTAAAAACATTGGAATTTTTTGGAGTTTGAAAACGTTGAAACTTTTGAAAATTTTTGGAGTTTTTTGAACTTTGTTGGAGCTCCAAACGGCGCCTATATGAGTTTAAATCCAAACCTACTACTTGTGAAGAGAACTGAAAGGTGCTCGACTCTTCAACTGGATAAGACTGGTGTTTATTTATTTATTTATTTTTTAAAAATAGATAAATAATAAAAATAATAAACTCTGCTGTTGAATTCTTTTATTCATTGAGCAAACACAAGTTGGCATCAAGCAGACAGTATTAATTCAGATTCACCTGTGTTGATTATGTAGCTCCTTGATGTCTGCACTAGAATTTAGTATTGGTTTGATTATGAATGTATCTACACACAGTTCCTCCGCGCCAGTGGTGTGGGAAGTTGTACATTTACCTTCCCCTTGTGACAACTTTCACGTGTTCTTGGCTACTTTTGACTTCTGCATTCTTCATTATTGTTTTTGTTGTTATTAATATTATTTTCCATTTGGGCATGCGAGTGACTGTTAATAATGTTTCCCTTGCAGTCTCCACAGACTGGAGGCAAGCCACAGATTGTTTCTAGCACTCATACTGCACCAGTACTTGTTTTGCCTTCAAGCGCCTCATCTGCCCCTGCATTTCCTACAAGTACTCAGATGGCAGATTCATTAGACTGTGATTGGAGTGAACATACCTGTCCAGACGGATACAAATACTATTATAATTGTGTAACTTGTGAAAGCAGGGTAAGCTTCCTACATTTAACATATATTTTGGCTCTATTTGGATGCTTATACCATCTGAAGGTGGTTTAAGTGTGTGAAAATGCGAAATGCAGTGGGAGAAGCCAGAGGAGTATTCCATTTTTGAACAACAATTACAAAGCAACAGGAGCAACAACAACAGCAACACTCTCCTTGTCAACATGTTCATTCCCCATCAAACCCACAGGTTCTTTCTACCCAAGAAGTTTCTTAAATGCAACAGGTGCAACATTCCCATGTGGAACTCCGACAGCCTGCCTTGCTGGAATCAGTTAACTATCTTTCATGCTGTTCCTTTTCTTTTTTCCTTTCTTTCCTTTCTAATGTCTATTCGTCCTAGTATTGAAACTTCTGCACATTGCAATAACATGTTAGTTTATCTACTCCTTCCTATAGATTTTGTCAGATTGTGTTTTCCTATAGTTTCTATCTACTCTCTTAGAATTGATTTGATTTTAAAATAAAGAATTTGATTTGATTTGGTAAATAAAATTTTATGTTTGGAAAATATTTTGAATTTAAGAATTGAATTGATTTGGTTTAAGAGAGATACTATATTTGATCATGTTAATAGAAAGTAGAAAATATGGTAAATATGATATATGAGGATAAATTTATTTACTTTGATGGCTTAAGAAAATAATAAATTCTCATCAAATTCTATTGTTCTGGATTGGATTTCAAATGATATAGAAATCTCAAAATTTAAGTTATGAAATGAAATCAAATCCAACTATGAAATTTTATTTTAATTCCAAACATAAGAATTGATGAGAGTTCTCATCAAATGAGATTAAATCTATCGAATTCACCATTTCAAATGGAGTGTTATGGCCTGAAGTGGCAATGGTGCTTATGTTTTTGATTGACTAGGTTTTGAGTTACCCCCTTATTTGGTATGTTATGGTCTTTCAGGAGCTTGATCACGTGCGAGTACAGGCAGGAACAAGCCCCGTCATTGTTCATACTTGTGTCCAAGGTGTATTGCATCTAAATCATTTAATATACTTGATTATTGCAGGGGTTTAGACTGGTTGGAAATGCTCTTGGAAGATCCTGAGTTTCAGTCCACTAATTTTAAATGTACAATTACCATGTAAATGTGTGCTTGGATTAACCTCAGATTGACTTGATTTTGTCCTGGCCATATAGCTTTTTCCCAAAATCTTTATTTGGACGAGAACTAGCCTTGTTTAACCAGTACACCCCAACTTCCTCCAAAATGCCATTGTTATGATTATTATCATTCATTTAGATTTTTTTTAGGGTTTATTTCACCAACATTTCGTGTGTTTTGGCTTTGTGTAACCTAAACCTCACAGATTTCATAAATGTGTACTTAAAGACTCTCTCTATTAGATTTTTCCATCCAAAAAGCAACTTTTTATTAATACTAAGTGCATAAAGTAATTTCATAGCATTGAATTGGTTAAAGGATACTTTTTGGATGAAAAATCTAGCATAAGGGATCTAAGTGAATGTAATGCAAATATTAGCAGTTTAGGTGCATATTATTTATGAAATTTGTAAGGTCTAGATTTACAAAACTAAAATCACAGGGAGTGTAGGTGAAGTAAGTCATTCTGAAAATGTTAATTGGTAGTTATCATGCATTTCATGGAGCCAGAGTCAAGAAAGGCCCTGAAAATCTAAGAAGATCGATGTAGATTACATGGTTTTTGTTCGATTCTAATCCGATGTGAACATTTATTAGGCCCTTTTGTTGTGGTATGTGTGGGTTTGAACTTCCTTAGTCCTTTACCTGAAAAAATGCAATGCCCAAATTTAATTTGGGAGGTGTCTGCATTCGTTTGCCTTTTTTTTTTTTTAAATCAAATTTGCTCATTTTATGTGCGCCCGATTTGTATTTTATTTTTTTTTTTTGGGGGGGGGGGGGGGGAGTGGTTTCTGCTAAACAAGAATTTGAGCACCTTAGCACTTGAGAAATTGAGGGTACGAAGCTTTCGTTGAAATCTCTATGTGCTATCATATATTGCAATGTAGTAATGTAGTAGAGGTTATGATCACTCAAAAGTTGAATATTAAAATCTTATCCCTTAGAGAGAGGAAGAAACCACGTCACATCCCCCCTCCCTTTTTTTTTTTTGATCCCCCATTCGTTCATACCCTTCAATCTTTTAGATTTTTTTTTGGATATTTAATGTTTTAAAAATGTTAATTTTACAATTTAATTGGTTGAAAATCATAATTAATTACTACAATTCCTAGCGTAGTTATCAAATTACCATAACTAATTAGTATAATTTCTAAAATGTATCTATACTACAACTATTTTATATATGTAATGTTTCAATCATACTCCTCAAAATTTTATTGTCTTGAACATTTAATATTATAAAATATGATTTTACAATTTTTTTATTTGGTTGAAAATCATAATTAGTTACTACAATTCCCATTATAACTCTAATTTCCTAACTAATATCAATCCCAAAATATATCTAGATCGTAACTATTTTACGTATATAATCAATAAGATTCCAACTTCACGTTACTTTGTCTTTCAAATCACCTATCTCAATCTTATTCGTTTATCCATGCCTATTGATATTTGGTGGGTTTTTTTTTTTTTTTTTGTAATTTTTTATTAAAATTTAGAAAATTATAAATAATCTTTTTTATTTTAACATTAAATCATTTACATATCCTATGGGGGAGGGGACTACCAAGACCATACCCGGATTGATGAGCTAGGGTGGAGTCTTAATCACTTGGACGATCCATCAAATAAAGATGTAGTTTTAAAGCTTCGAAAGAACCTCAAAATTTGAATACTACGGAAAGGTTGAATGCAAATCCAAGTTGGCCTAAGGTAGCATTGTAATTCATTGGTTTCAGTTCAAACAACTCTAAAATTTGTTTAACTGATAAAAAAAAATTTGTTGAAAAATATTTCTCATACTTTTAAAAAACTCAAATGTAAATTTGGGTCACAAATGAGTTTAGGGGAATAAGTAATTTTTTAGAGAAGTTTAATGTTCGACAGATATTAGAGAAAATTGAATATCTTTTAACTTCTCTTATCGTCGCAATTTTTAATTTTTTTTTTTTTTTGTCACTTCTCACCCTCAAAGGTTGGCATTTAATTTTTTAAGAGGAGGAATTTTTAATCATTTAGATTTTTTTATAGGATATATTAAACATAGTAAAAAAAAAAAAAATTACAAGTTAAAGAAGTGACATTTACTCTTTTAACCCTAAACAAAACACGCCTATAGGGTACACTCCCTTTGAAAACGAACGATATCTGTACGATTCACTTCATGTGGTTTGGAGAGAGCCTTTGTCCAAACAAACAATATTTTATTGGGCTTTCTATGATAGAGGGCCAAACATGATGACGAAATAAATTTACGAAACCTATATCGGTTATTTTTGCGATAAAGTATCCTTGAAAAAATATAAATGGATAGAATTTTTAATTATTTTTAAAATAATTGTCTGAAAAAAGAAATATATATATATATATATATAAAATAATTAAAATTGGGTGTTATCTCATTGAAAAAAAAAAAAAAGAAAAAAAAAAAGATAATGAAAACACGAACAGATTTGTTTGAATCTGAGAGGTTCGTTCACCTGCAATGTCCAAGTGTAAGAACTTAATGAGCTAGCTACTCCTGGTTAGCGTACTGTCCCACGGACAATGATAGTTCGATCACGGGAACGTAAGCTATTTTTACATATGATTAAAATCCCACACGCTATCTTCGAAATTACAGACGATGCTTTTGCATCCTTCTTTTCCATTCTTCCAAATTTTCTCACACCCAGTATCACTTAATTAGACACGAAAGCAGCAGCAGAAGAAGAAAACAGAAACCCAATTTATAAACCAAGTACCTCCTTTTGGGGAGGGAGCTCCCATATTGAAGCTAGTGACAAGTCTCTGGTCACATAAGAGAATTACAGACTGGGAAAGGAATTGGGTTTCCACTTAAAATAGAAGAGAATATTACATGAGCAATAGTTACATGCCATCGCGCTTATAATTTATTTAAACTCTTCTTTGGTCACGACGGACGGTACAATGATGTCTTGAAGAAGGCCATGGTCTGTGAGCAAAGAAGTAGTTGGAGCAGTGCTGGGATTTGTATAATTACTCAAGTAACCACAGGTGAAGGGAGCAAAGCCACTGTATTGGGACACGGCTTGCATCGGCAGTAGAGGCGGCTGCGGCGGCAAAGTGGGTGGTGCTACTGAAAAGGCAGACGGAGCAGCTGCTGTGGGGATTGAGCCGCGGTGCATCAGCACTGGGCTTGGATGGGTGTGTTTGCCTTCATACGTGGTCACAACTATGCTTGGGTCATGCAAACATCTCTCCACTCTCTTCTTCACATTACATGCACTACTGGTGCAACGATAGTAACTCCTGAACCAACACCACCACCAACCACAGAAAGTTCATATATCATCAGATCCGTACTACATCAGTCACCCAAGTTTTTCTTCCAATTAATTCTTACTTATACAAGACATGGAGTCAATCAAGGGTTTGTTTGGCACGCGCGTTCGCAAACTCAATCCGGCGAACCCACCAGCCAAACAAAGCCTAACTGCCCCAAATTCTGAATGATGACTCAACAATAATCTGGTGTAAGCCTAATTTTCAACTAAAAGATAGACCAGTCTGACTGAGTCACTCTAAAATGCATAATGAGTAGTACTGGCAAATTAAACATGGTAACTAATTAACGGTACTGGCAAATTAAACATGGTAACCAGTCTGACTGAGTCACTCTAGAGATGAGATTGGATTAGAAAATCTATAAAAAGGATGAGATTATTCATATATAATAATATTCAATAGGTAGAAGTTTGTGGTACGATGGGAGGTATACCTAGGATAAGGGCTGTTCTTCACAGCTTTTTGGCCGTACTTTCTCCATCTGAAGCCATCTTCCAAATGATCAACCTCGCTCTTTGTCATAAAAGCAACTCTTGGCTCTCTCTGCTGCTTCTTCTTCTGATTACTCGTCTTCTTCGGTTTCAACCTAAAACCACGAGTCCCAAAAAGCAAAAACAATAGCATATCATAATCATAACAACACACCTGTGACTGCAAATCAAAGTAGAGCTACACCAAAAACCATTTGAGGGTTTTCCTCAACATTGATTGAACCTGTACATACATACAACAAAGTAACAAACACAATCAATAGATCAACTTACTGTACTTTCTTGGTCTTTTGCTGCTCTTGATCCTCTTCATCATCAGCCACCCTACTCAGTTCATCATTTGGCGCACCACTGGAGACGGACGAAATCGAAGAAGAGTTGGGTGTGGTGGGCTGCTGGTTCATGACCTCTGACGACTCAGGATTAACAGCTAAAGTCTGAGTCGGTGCCAATGGTTCGACAGAGGTTGAAGAAACTTGAAACATATCAAAAATGGAGGAGGGAGTACCGCTACTACTGTAGTAGTCTTGAATGCCCAGTAACTCCATGAACCCCAATGAGCTCTTTTGATCATCTTCACCGCACAACTCCAACATCATTCCCTCTTAATTAATTAGTGGGTTATCGGCAAAAAAAAAAAAAATTAAAAAAAAAAAGTTCTGAAAATGACAACGATCGGATCCGATCGAATCGAATCTTCGATCTTTACCACTCTTACTTCGATCCCAATAGATAGATTGATCAGGAGTCAGGCCTATAAATAAATCTACCTCAACTTTTCTTTCTTTAACTTTTGATCGATCGATCGAGAGAGAAGAAAGAAAGAAAGTTAAGAAAAGTGCAATGGAGAGAGAAAGAGAGAGAGAGAGAGAGAGCGAGAGAAATGAGTTTGCTTTGGCTTATAAGAAGTATGAACACAAAAGTTCAGCTTCGAGGTTTGGCTTTGGTAGCCATTCGAGGCGATAAATTATTAGTTACTACTGTACAAATTTCAATATATCATAGGTGTATTTAGAATTGTTTAAAATTGTTTAAAATAAAATAAAATAAAATTATGAAAATAAATATTTCGTAATTTATGTGATAAGTGAAAAATTTAAAAATTATTACCTCATAATTTATATTTATAAAAATTTATAAAATTTTATTTTATCTTGTAACGTTGCAAACGGAAAATCTATTCTATAAAACTAAAATTTTTTAATAAAATTTACATAAATTAACATATGATTGATGCAATGCAATGCGATTCCAATCAAAGACGGTGGCTTGTCTTGTCTTGGCCACAATGATGACTGACAATTGCCGGTCGATGACTGTACGGAACAGTGAGGATTACTGGTGTCATGTGTTAGTTTTGACCGGTGAAACCGTCGTCACAGTGTGAACGTATCCAAATACTTGTGGCAGCCTCCGGCACACAAGTACTCTCTGTCCTGCAGCATGTGGAAATGTGTAATCCACCCGTTGATCTTTTATTTCACTTGCATAGCTCTCGCTCTCTCTCTCTCTCTCTCTCTCTCTCTCTTGCGGTGAAAGATTATATGACGAAAATGCCCATACTGTAGTGATCTTTTTCACGTTAACCACCCGTTTAGAGCACTTTTTTCTCTTTTAAGCCCTACTTGGACGTGGAAAAAGCCTTCTAAAATTAATACCCTATTATAAGTGTGGGTTCTACCCTTTTGTCATAGTTTGACAAGTGGATTACTAAAATTTTTCATCCATTCTTAACTTTCTCTCCCTCTCATTTTTTCGGGGGTAGGTGAAGACCAGCGGTACTCGCGTACTCCCAGGGGTGGTGCAAACGCCCGGTATCCACACCATCCAGTTAAATTGAGAGCGCCCAGGAAGGGTATCAAACCCGTGACGTGCGCCCCAACCACACATCCCGTACTTAACCCTGCTCCACTGAGCTAATCCTGCCGGGCCTCCCTCTCATTTTTTCATCCCCTCTTAACTTTCCCTCCCTCACTCTCAACTCTAATTAAAAAATTTCACCTCATCTTAGCTTATTTTTGACATTTTTAACTTTTATTAATAGTATTGTTAACTTGATCAAAATAAATATAATATTAATAAAAAAAAATAATAGATAGGCCAACAAGTTAAAATAAATATAATTAAAAAAAATTAAATAAAAAAATTGGATAATTCAAAGTACATATTTAAATAAAAGTTCTTTAAATAAATTTATAAAAAATTAAAATTTCAATGAAATAAATAATATAACTTCAAATTGTCCAAAAATAATTAAATACAGTGGGTTTTGTAATTTAATATTTAATTTAATGGGTAACCAAGTTTGGGACACCACAAGGAAAAAAAAATCATTTGACTGTTTTTTCTATCATTTACCCTCTCTTATTTATAAAATATCCAAACTAAGTCAAAAGTTATCTCCTCCATAAACATCACATCAATGTGAGTCAACCTTCTAAAAATAATACCACATCTTATCTTATATTTCATCTAAAATTTATCTCTATGAAATTTTAGCACCATCTAATCGGTCCCTTAAATTTTTACAAATTTTTTATTTACTGTACAAGTAACAAAAAAATTTTTATTCACTGTATAAATTATGAAATTATAATTTTATAAATTTAAACAAATTTAAATACTCTCATTATTATCTTTAATTTAAAGTAGAATGGTAATAACTGAAGTATTTCTAGTGAACATTCCTCGAGAGCCGAAAAAAGAGAGAAGGAAAAAAAAATTATAAACAGACACGAACTTGAAGGTGTGAAATAGAGAGCAAAATCCTAACACGCATGGAGAGTTGATGGTGACTTAACGGTACTTTCGCCATGCAATGCACATAATCAAGACCTTGCCGCAATAGATGGAAATAAAACTCGGCCTTTCGGTGGGAAGGGAACCATTCGGCAAAGGTTCTGCACGTGCGATGCCCTACCGACACGTGTATTTTCTTTCGGTGACTTGATGTCCTTTTTCAGTGCATGTACATAATACTCCATCTCCCACTCGTGATCCGCGTTTGAATTGGCAAAAAAAAAAAAAAAAAAAAAAAAAAAAAGATAATTTAATATAATTTGTAAATTTGTAATTTATATAATAAAATAAAAAATAAATAATTTTTAAAAATTTTCAGTGATTTATAATACACCAAACAAACCCTTAGTATGTTTTATCATTTCTCCAAATTAATTAAATTACTATTCTAATTTATATATTATAGGAAGTTCACTCACATAATTTCAAAAAAACTATGGTTCAAAACTCTCGAGCACTCAAAATAATTAAATAATTTAAATTGTGCGAATATTGAGGGTATTTAAGTAATTTTACATTTCTTATATCGAAATATTTATCAACTAATTATCACGTCCATTTAATCATCAATGTTGAATGAAAAAAAATACGATCAACATAAAAAGAAAAAAAATTATATGATACGTCCATTCTACCTCCTCAAATTATATACAAAATGTCCAAACACCATTGAGATCTTAATATTTAAAAAAAAAAAAAGAGAAAAAAGCATTTTTGTCTTTTCAGATCATTTTATATATAACTCTTATCTTGAAACTTGACACTAATTTCTAAAAATGGGAGAAAATAAAATAAAGAAAAAATATTACAAATTATTTTCTTTGTATCATTATTTTGCTTAAATTTTAAAAATTTCGTGAATATTTTGTATAGTTTAAAGGGATAAAAGAGTCATTTTATATTTTTTTTCATGCAATCACGTTACTTTTCATTCAATATTGATGGCGAAATCAATGGAAGAATTTTATTTTAACAAACATTTTAAAATAAATGATGTGGGTTTAAATTTTTAAATATTAAAAATAATTATTTGTAATTAGCCAAATATATATGTTTAGGGGAAGTAGGGGTAATTTATCCTCTAAATTGTTAATACTAAAAGTGTGGCATACATTTTCCACTTTTTCAAGTTTTAATTAAATAATGAAATTAATTATATAAAATTAATAAATGATTACTCATCAAGTGGTTAAGGGGAATTTAAAAAAAAAATAAATTCTAAAAGAAATAACACTGCATTGCACAGGACTCCAATATTGCATCACCAGAACATACTAGAATCTGTTTTTCCCTTAATGATATAATATGAACAGAGAAATGCTACTTTTAGGGTCCGTTTGTTTAAAAATTTGAAAATTAGAACTTTTTATACATTTAGTAAAATATTAATATTTTTTAACAATAACTTTTTATTATATATATATATATATATTTTGTCATATTATTATGCACCTTCGTCACTTTAACTAATATAACTAGTGGGAAAATAAAAATGTAATTTAATTAAATACGTAATTAAACTTTTGAAAAAGTAAAAGGTTGAATTTAACTAAACAGAAAATAAATTTTAATTACTAAAAATTATTAAAATTTTTACCGCCAAACAAGCTCTTAGTTGTGACTATCACCGTTGATAAAATCCGTGACGATTGATAAAACCTTACTGTTCGTGTGTGTGAGTTCACGTGCATGATATTCTCGCAAATGAGTGATTAAAAGTAACTATTAGTCGCAATTGAAGAGTTGACCATAATATTAATATATATATATATATATATAGCTAACTACACAAAAACATTATTTGTTATGAAATAATGAGATGTGAAATGTTAAAGTAGTGTTTAAAGGTGTGTTTGGAGTTTTAAAATAAGTTAAAAAAAATTAAAGTTAACGTAGTAGAATTGATGTCAAAGTGACACGTAATATAATTTAATTAAAAATATTTTAATTTTTAAAATTTTATAATTTAAACTTTTAATATAGTTTAATTAAATTTTTAAAATTTAAATTTGTTTGTATGTTCAAATTTCGGGAAGCCAGTTGGGTTCTGGTCGCCATCAAAGTTCGCCACTCGATGAAGGCCCGCCGGGCATGGGCCATTCTCACCTCCGCACGCGTACTTTCCAAGTTTTGATTTTTTTTTTTATACTTATTTAATGCATGTTTGGAGTGAAAAAAAAAAAAATGAAATAAAATAAGATAATTTATAAGTTTGTAATTCGTACAGTGAAATATAAACTGAATAACTTTTTGAAATTTTTAGTAATTTTCACTAGTTTGTAGAAAATTAAGGCGACGTTTGGAGTGATATAAAAACTAAAAAAAGAGTAAGGGTTCGTTTGGAATCTAAAAAAATAAAAAAACTTTAAAAGTTTACAAATCTCTCTTATCACATTTTGTCACTTATCATTTTTACATCACATCAAGCCTACCTTTTGATTTTTTTTTGTTTCTTTTGGAACTCCAAACACAACCTAAAAGTTGGTATTAATGTGATGAAAAAATAACGCGTAATGAAATTTAATTAAAAAATTTAAAAATTTCTGAGATTTTTTAAAAATTTTAAAAAAATTATTAAAGAATTCAAACGCACCTTAAATGCACCCTTAGTTGGATACATGTCGGATCCAACGTCTCTGATCGAAGGTCCCCAAATTTAACGCGGTTTCGGAATATCGTGTGAGTTTTGCTTCCGAAACACGCTCTCCTCCGCCTCTTTGTTATCTTATCTATTTCATATTCTTTATTTGTTAAATCTAAACTAATGTTAGTGGCAGCGAATATCTATTTGTTTATGGGTTTTGGAATTAAAATATTACTAAAAGATTAGGCAAAAATACATTATTATAGGTTGTATTAATATAATGCCGTGTTTGGTTGGTGTTGCTTCTGGGATACGTTTGAGGCCCTCATAAAAAGACAAAAACATATACAATCCTGTAGATGAAAAGCAATAAAGTGTTTGTTTGTTTGCGAAATGTCGCCATCCTTAGTTCCGAGTCAAACGTCCGGACCCGGAAGGGCCGGAACGCCAGATTTGACTATTGTCACGAGCCTCCGACGCGCCCGCTTTCCCCAGTTTACGCCCATCTTTCTTTGCGATTGGGCCGTAATTAAGGGTCCGTTTGATTGAGTAATATTTTTTTTCTTGGTGGAAAAAGTTTAATTTGTTTCGTAATTATCAAAAATTACAAAAATTATTTATCAACAGGACCCAAGTTAAACTGTTCATGGACAAGTTCCAATTTTGATTTATTAAAAAAATTGTTTGTCTGTTTATTTTACGGAAAAAAAAAATTAAATTTTGAGTAACATACCCATACTTAGCTCATACAAAAATGAATTCAGCTCGACTTATTAGCAATAAATATATTTAGGCCCTCGTTTGGAGTAAGAAAAAAATAAGATAAATTGAGATAAAATGTGATTTGGGGTTAATTTTGGCGTCATTTTTTTTCTGAAAATTCGAAAATCGTGGGAACGGTTTTTCAAATCCGTTTTCACGGATTCAAAAAAAATTCACAAAAAATAGCAACAATGGTACTCATTTGAAAGCTCTCGATACGAAGAATATGATTGTATAAAAAATTTACACATTCAGTTAACTTATTTCCAGATTTTTTATTTTTTTAGCGAAATATTAAAATTTTTGAAATTAGTGATGGCGGAAAAATTAGATGTAAAGTGGTTGTTAGAAATTTATAAAGATTTTCAGAAATTTATCTTGATGCCAAATGGGCCTTAATTTTTTTATAAAATATTATTATGTAAATAATATATTTAATATTAATTAAGTCGAATTAAGTCTGAGCTCAAACTTGCAAGTATAAAAGGATTTCTAGTTGAACTCAAATTTACTCTCTCAAATGAACTGAGTGGAATTAGTTTTCTTTCCAGAACCCCCCTTCCAACTTTACATCAAAAAACGCGCTTCTTTAAGGGTTTTTTTTTTTTTCACTATTTAATTTTACTTTTATATCTATCAAATATTTAAATTTTTATAAATAAAGTGATAGTCACACGTATATTTGCACTTACATCTATATATATATATATATATATATATTAGATGGGTTACACATACACTATGCGTGTAAAGCTTTTTAAGCAACTATAAATTTTAATTTTATATAATTTGTCAAAAATTTAAAATAAAAATTTGTTAAAACAATTATAAAATATTAATGATTTGTTTTAATGACATTTAATAAAAAATTTATAATTGAAAACTCTAGCCTAAGGAAACATTAAACTCACTTAAAAAATAAAATTATTTGAATTTATATTTTACTGATAATATTATATATGCTTACAATGAAAAAATTGATAAGAACGAAATGATTGCAGAACAATTAAAATAAAAAAAAACAAATCAATATAATATTTATGATGATCAATTTTGAATTATATCATAACGGCAATTACCAAATTAAAATTTTAATACATATTTTAATGACAATCTCTAAATAAAATTATTATAAATAGTGAAAACATCCATTTACGACCCGTCGAAAAAATATATGTAACTTATATAGGGTGAGTATGTTTGCTATCCTCAAATGTCCTCTCACACTCTATCATATCTTTTTCATTAAGTGAAGTTACAAAACTAATATTTTTCTTAATTATTATTGTGCATAATTCAAAAATGATAGCATTCTTTTGATAAAGAAAATTCTTACAAATTTGGACAAATATTTTTACGTTTAGTTTTTAATGAATAAAAAAATTGTATTTGATTTTTTAAAACAAATTATTTTTATTTGATTAATTAATAAAATAAAAGAAATTTTATTTTTATATGATTATTGAATATATAAACAATGAATTTAAAAGCATTTTAACTTATATTTCATTATATTATATTTAAAATATGTAACTAAATTGTAGAAAATGAATGACTGATATAAAACCCCCCACCAAATAATTGGAGAGTAATAACAAAAGTTAAAATGACAGAAATTTATAAAGAAAAAGAAATTAATTTTTTACTTGATTAAATAATAAATAAAACACAATTAAATAATTTTTATTTGTATATGACTGTTAAAATATAAATAAAAATAAAATTTATTTAATTTTTAAAAATTAAATCTTAGGACGTGAATCCAAATTTGTAAAAGATTTCTTTATGGAAAGTAATTATCTTATTTTAAATAAGAATAATTAAAGAAACATAATAATTTTTTAATTTGATTTAATTAATTAATAAATAAGTAAAGTGTAAGATAACATTTGCAACATAGGTACAAATTTATTCTTTTATTATATTTTGCATCTAAAGTAGTTACTTTTAACCTCTTAAAGTGGATAAATCTAATTTATATTATCTAGCTAGAACACTAGTCATAGAATTTAGAGGTTAACATCGTTTTTGATATCAGTTTTATGATAACGTAATCTGAATTATAAGATCGTAATCTGAATTGTAAGATTAAAATTTAACAACGTAAACATATTATATATTTTTTAATTAAAATTTTATAAATTTATTTAAATCGCTCAACCACTTAGATCAAAATCTCACGCAGTCTCCCCTTTTTTCTGGTTTGTACATCAATCGAAAGTACAATTCATATAATTTAGAACACGTGCTTAAAATTTGGGCAGAGTCTACAAATGGAGTTTTTGTTGCACGTATGAATCGAAAGCCTTTTGATTCAGTTTTCTGCCGACAAATCTCTCGACTCAAAAAGATATTTCTGCCGACAAGACACCTTTGCATCTTGACAACGTTGATCTGAGTATCGATCTCACCCTGCAAGTGCTCGCCGAACAAAGGGTCGAGATCTGAACAATCCGAACAAATGGTTGGTACTGTAAGCATCATCGTGGCGTCAAATACAACGATTAGAATAATACGTACGATTGTGTTTGGAATAAAGATTTATGATTTAAAAAAAAAAAGAGAAAAATAAAATTACATGTATATATTAATTTTGATGATTAATTGAATAATTATTTTTTATAGATATTTATTATTTTAATTATAAAAATAAAATAAATTTAATATTTTTATTTTATTTTACATCCTATTCACCCCCTTTTCACTTTTTTTCCTCCACAGATCATCGTTCCAAACACAGCACATTTAAAATGTGGACTCATCTTGTTTTTTGAAGATTTTTATGCAAAATTATAATTATAAAATATATATACACATACATACACATATCTCTTTCCCTAAAATCAAATATTATTGAGGAAAAAAAAAAATTCCCATCCTTAAAAGGAGGAATATTCAACCAGCCATTTTTTTTTTTTCTTCATCAATTTTCCATCCTTCTGGATACACCTATTGTGTGTTATAATTTAATTTTTGCATAAAATTTTATTTAAAAAAAACAAGTGGATCTTCTCTCCTTTCTTCCTCTTTCCCTCCCATTTTGGAATTGGAGGATTTGCACTACATATATTAAATTAAATGTTAGTCTCACCATAATGTGTATTTCACACCTAATTCAACAAGTTCCGCCCATCATCGGCTACCGAATTCTCATTTTAGGTCGTAAATTTTTTTATCATTCCTAATTTTTTTTTTTCTTTTTTCCCACTTTTTCCTCCGGTTAGGTGTATGTTTGGAATGTCAAATTCTTTAAAAAGTTTCTAACTTTCTTAAATATATATATATATATATATGTAATTCAAGGTTTTTGAACTAATTTGTACGCACATCGACTAATTTTTAAAATTCTGAAATTAACGATCGAATAAATCCTTTAGTAGTTATGAGGAGACTCGAACAAGTGACCTCTGTGGAATAAACCCAAAGTTTTATAAGTTGAGTTAACCTTTTAACTTTTTTAATATTAAAAATCTCTAATTTTCTTTAATTTTATTAACTTTTTTCAAATTTTCTACTTTTTATGATTTCCTTCAATTTAAAATATTTAGGGACCGTTTGGTAATACTGTCGTTTTTTTGTTTACGTTTATATGTTTATGTTTTCTTTTTTTTTTTTTTGTTTTCTGTTGTTGTTTTTTTTTGAAATAAAAACTAAAACTACGTTGGAAATATAATTTTGTTTGCAATTACTAATTTTTTATTTTCATAAAATATTTAATTTTAGTAGTTTTTAAAAATTAATTGAGTTTAATAAATATATTTTATATTAATTTAAATATATTATTTATTAAAAATAATTGAATAAAATGTAAACATTATATCATTTAATCCAGTAAATATAAAATATATTAATTATAATTTAATTATATTATTTAATAAAAATAATTGAATAAAAAAATTCATAATAATTTAAACAATTTAATTATGATATTTATTAAAATAATTTAATAAAATACAATTTATATTAATTAAATTAAAATTAATTTAATTATGATATTTATTAAAAATAATTTAATAAAATATATTTAATATTATTTAAATTAATTATTAAATTAAATAAATAATTAAATTATAATATTTAATAAAAATAATTTAATAAAATATATTTATCAAAATAAGTTAATATATTATATTTTATTATTTACTAAAAATAATTTAATAATAGATATTTCTTATTAATAAATTAACTAATTTAATTTAATTATTTATCAGAAATAAATTAATAATAGATATTACATATTAATTTAATTATATTATTTATTAAAAATAATTTTAATTTAATAAAATATTTGAATAAAATAATTTATTTTAATATAATGTAACAAGAATGGATAAAGTATTAGAGTTGATAAAATATTTATAATAGAAAAAGAAAACAGAATGAAGTACATTTTTCTGTTTTCGTTTTTCTATTTAAGTTTTTATTTTTTTAGAAACAAAAAAACATAAACAGATTTAATAAACATGTTTCTGTCGTCAATTTATAAAATTTTGACGACATAAACAAAAAAAAACAGAAAACAAAACGTTAACAAACGGGTTCTTAATAATTTAGAATTGAATAATTTTTTATTCTTTTAAGCAAATTTGAGACTCCAAACACGCCCCCAACAAAGGAAAACCTCTTCGTTTGCTTTTGACTCTCTCACTCTCTCTCTCTCGCACACTTTTTTACTAAACCAGAGTCCTGTAATTAATCCGTAATTATCAAGGCGGCAGCGCAAAGTTCGCACGAGCAAGGTAACTCCGCCTCACCAATCCAACGAAGAAAGTGTGAAAGCAAATCAGCTTTGCATTTTGCGCAACGAGAAAGGGGAGACAAGGTGACCACCTCGTAGTCCTTTTTGGGTTGGGTTGGGTATCACTATTGTGCTTCTAGCTTTAATAATAAAAGTAAGGCGCGAGAGAGAGATTTCCAAGAGAAAATCCCTACCCCAAATTGCAGATTAAAAACCAAAGCAGTTGAAATTGCGCCACATCGGCCAAGTTAATGAAAGCAAAAGTAATATGACATGATGTTAACTTCAGTTACCAAAACCAGGTACCGAGACATTGCATTATTTCTAATTTTACTATTAACTAGTGTTATCTTTGGAGTATCAAATTTGGACAACAAAATATAAAAAAGTAATAAATTTTGAATTGTTAAGTTTACAGTATGTTTCTCGGAAAGTATGAAAAAATTATTAAGAATTAAAATAGAATTAAAAAAATTAAAAAATTTTAATGTAAAGAAAATTAAAAAAATTAAAACCCTTTTTTTTTTTTTTTTTGTAAAATTTAATGCTCTAAACACCCATTAATGTCAAGTTAGCTATTCAAATTCTGTCATGATATGATTCTATATATATATATATATATACTTGGGTCATGTGTGTGTATGCATACATATATATATACATATATATTTTCCTGAGAAATATAAAACACTAAAACAACTTCAAATGTTATGTTTTCAGCTTCATTTGAAGTTCAAATTTTTTTAAAATTTTTAATTTTTTTAATTAAATTTCATTATGTATTATTTTTATTCTAATTTTTAATTTTTTTTTTGAATTTTTTTCAGAACTCTAAATACAATTCGTTTATGAATAGAGATGGATATTTATCCCTTCCCAGCGAAAAAATATTTATGTATCGATAATTTTCACATTTCCCTCGCTCAAAACAAACAGCGTTGAAGGATTGAGGGAAAAATTTTCTTATCGGGAATATTCAACCATCCAATTCTCTTTTCATCATTACTAGCAATGAAGCATCGATCAAATTTTTTTTTTAATAAATAGGCACCGTTGGAATAGTAAAAAAATAAGAAAAAAAAAAAGATAAAATGTGATTTTGAGCAAATGTTAATGTTTGGTATTTGTTTTAAATAGTATTTTTTGTAAATGAACAGTGTTAAACCGTTAAAACGGTTCTCCTAAATCTGCTAAAACGGATTCAAAAAATTCCCAATTTATGTTATGCACCGCAACTTTTGTGCTGTTTTGTAATTGGCATAATACAATAAACCGTGGGAATGGTTTTGGCTAATCCGTTCTAACGGTTTGTGTAAGTACACACCACAATAAGACTAGTTCAAAAGATTTTGAGTCGGGGAACATGATTAACAAAAAAAATTTTCCTATTCAATTAACTTTCTCCTGGAATTCAAAATTTTTTTTAGCGAAATATTTGATTTTTTTTTTGAAATTAGTAAAGATGAGAATGTGTAAAATGTAATAGAGAATTTTAATAATTTTTAGAGATTATTGAAATTTTATTTTGTTTTATTTTATTTTTTGACACATCAAACAGTGCCTAAATATGATCAAATAAACTATGAAGAAACTACAACATCTGCGGCTAGTAAACAAAACAAATTAAATAGCTCTAGTTTAACTCTCTCAAATTCATTCAAATTAATTCTTTATGAAATTATGTCAAACTTAAATATAATTTATAGTTTAAAAAATTTAAATTTACGTAAAATAATATTCAAACTAATTGAAACAAAACAAATTAAATAGCTCTAGTTTGACTCGCTAAAAATTCATTCAAAATTAATTCTTTATGAAATTATGTCAAACAACAAAGGCAATGCCACTACGATGTGGGGTTAAAGCAATTAAGATTTAAGAGAATTTGAAATTGAAATTTTGATCACATGGAAAATCTTGCACTCCGATTTTGTAAACTCAAAAGAAGAGAGATAAAAGAAAATACATAATAGGTAACCAAATTCCCGGTACTAATTTTTAAAACAATGCTAATTAATTATTATTATTTAGATAAATTATGGTACTTCATAATCTTATTACATTAAATCTTATTTTGGTCTTTTTTTTTTAATTTTAACACTTAACTGCTTATATTTATGATCATGTTTTATTTTGATTATTTTCCTCAAATTTATTGATGAAAAATATCACAACTCATATATAATCAACACGTGATATCGTTTGTTATATTTTTTTAACCATAATTAACAGAATGACCAAATTAAAACTTGATTATAAATATACGTATTAACTATTACAATTGAAAGTACAAGTAATAAAGTGAATTTTAGAGTAAAATATGATAGCAGAAAGTGTAATTTAGCCTCAATTAATGTTTCTTTTACGGGTTTTATGCTTCAATACAATTCGAATGCCTTGTATGTCTATGTATGCTTGACCTCTAAGCACATAAAGAACAGGATAATACACTACGAGCTAAACCCAGTTCGTGAAAACCTACGAGGAAAACAATCTATCTGAGGAACTAATTTGGGCTTGGCCCAATAGAAGCCCAAATAGTTTGTTCAATGGAGTCTCCCGTCGGTAATAGACTACTAGCTAGTGATAACAGCAACAGGGATTGAGGTTCCTACCTATTTCTATCAGCTGTTGGGGGTATAGGTTAGGTTCCTTCGGAATACCGGTTGAAAAAGAAAAAGGAAAAGCCAGCAAATTATGAAGTTTTGGTAAGAATTTGTATGATTCGGCAGGGTGATGATAAGTCCAAAAAATATTACTCCGGAGATTAGAGGAAAGTTTATTAGAAACAGAGAGAGAGAGAGAGAGAGAGAGAGAGAGGAGAGAGAGAGAGGAGAGAGAGAGAGAGAAGACAATGAATGAATAAAAGATATAAAATGACAATCCTTCTCAAAGTCACTTTTCACACAACCATGCAATCCATGAAGCTGTCCCTAACCGGAGGACATCTATTGCTGGCCTTCCAAAACCAGCAGCTGTGATATTGCAAGAAAACAGATAATACAATGGAAAAAAAAAAAAAAAAAAAGAAATCAAAGGGGGAAAAAAAAGCAGAAATAAAAAGAATGAAATAAAATCAGACTTTACAAAGGAATATTTATTAGTCAATAATCGGACCCTGATAATGCTTGAACCATAACCTGCATGACCTTCACTCGCATTTGCAGTGACAAATGTAATCAGCTGCGTCTCTGAAAAGCCCATCGAGGCCAACAGACTCATCATCACTGTTTGGAATAAGCTTCCTCAGTATTCTGACCCTTTTCTGGATATTACACTTGTGGGTCTTCTAGAACCTTCCAAACGGGCCCTCCTCTTCTTCATCAAAATCCTTCTGGAGGTGCACTTTCTTCTGACAAGTCCTTTCTTGATTTGTTTCCTTCTTCTGGCTCCGTCTGAATTGCAGCTAATTTCTTGATTCTCTAATGAATGATCATCAAGAGCAACGAGAAAAGGTTGCGAAGAAGCAACCATATTGACTCTTGCAATTACAGGGATTTCAAATTCAAGTTCAATCAGACACCACCAGTTCTCTCTCCTGAGGACCTGCAGGATAATCAACACATGCACCCTAATTTTTCTACTTTGGTTGTCAATTTATATGTTGTTTAGGGAATGAGTGGGTGGGTCGGTTGGGGAGGGGGGATGGGGGTTGTTTCCTGGTTGCTTTGGGCATGTTCTTCCAACTCAATGCACATGCAACCACATGATCCCATTCATAACCCAACCCCAGCTCTCTAAACCACCCTCTTTTATATATTTATATGTATATCAACCCCATATATGTGTATATATCTCATCAAAACACCCTGGATTATTCCCTCCAACTTTCCAAATTCAATGCATTCATATATACTGTGAATTGGCGCTCCTTAATATTTCATTCCAGCTCAATCAACCTGGAGGATATATATATATATATATATATTTGCATATGCACATATGACACATATAGGCGCTCTATAGACTTGATGGTGCTTAATTATCCCCATGTTTCCAAACAGGAAGCTTTTGGATATATATAAGAATTAATATATATTAGACCCGGAAGTGCGGAGAGAGAATTGGATACTTGTCAATGTCTGTGTCAACAAAGCTCGAGAGTGTAGGTCCTTGTGTTGGGATAAGGGAGATGATTTTCTGACATTCATGAACCACATTTTCCTCCTAATTAAACATTATACATATATGGAAGTAATCATAAATCACATTTAATTTAAAATGTCAGAGATATATAGTAATATAATAGATATATATTCTTGCTGTAGACAAACATGAATGCCTCCTTTCCTATTTATTTGAATATAAGAGACATTCTGGGGCTAACAGTAAAATTTTCTTTTTATGGCTAATCAATCATATTCAAACACAGTGATTTTGGTATGTTTACAAGCTTTGACCGGCGGAGGTGTTCTTTGCACTGCCCAAGATAAAACTAACAGTCTCATGCATATATCCAAATAGGGCAAACTTTTGCGATTTTGTTTTTTTCTTGGTGAAAGGATGACCAAAGAACATGCTTCCACATGCACTTATAATGTTGAAGGCTACAAATTAATAAGAGCAATCTATCTGGCTAAGGAATTGAACGACAAATGTAAACCATGAAAATTGTATAGCACTGGAGTTGGCCCTAGCTATGTGCTTATATACATATAAATACATATTTCATGTTACACACATAAATGCTCCTATGAGTACAGCTGGTATTTAGATAGGACGTGGGTTAACCCTCTTCTTTGTCTTGTCATGCGCGGTCGGTGTGATTAATTTCATTTTCTTGTTCTTTAATTGTTGTCGAAGATGAAGAATAAGTAAAGGCTATGGCATATGGATCATCAGCCCTAATCAAGGCTTCTATTTAGAATTTGTTAACAATTTTTTATTTTATTTTTACTTTTATTTTTTGGTGAAAGGTTAATAATACTGCTCCGAAGGGATGCAAGGTGAAAGGGTGCCATTCTTGTGGTCATTAAGGCGTGCTATAAACAGGGGCGGAGCCAGAATTTTGCTCAGGAGAGGCACCGGGCGCTAGGGGGCATCAGGCGCCACGGGGAGCACCGAACACAAAAAAAAAAAAAAATAACAATCGACTTATTTTTCAATTAAGAGTAGGAGAAAAATGATGTTATTTTTAGAGAGAAAATAAATTATTCTTGAGTATTAACTAGTGAATATATTTTTCACAGTTAATTGTTCAAGCACCTGAAGTTTATTAGAGATATCCCTTACTACAAAGAATATAATTATTATTAAATTTATTATCTATAGAATTTATTATGTTATATGTAAATTTACTGATAGTATAAACAAAAATATGTAATAGTGTATTAAAAGATATACTTTATTTCACAAAAAATATCAAGTTTGATTCTTTTAAACTTCTTATATGTTAAAAAATTTGAGTACTTTAAATTTCTCAAATTTTTAATAAAATTAAAATATCTTAATTTTTAATTAATTTAATTTTTAAATAAAATTAAAATAATAAGGAGGACATTTTAGTAATTTTATCTAAAAAATTGAGGGGTGGCTCGCCCCCCTTGCCCAAGGTAGATCCGCCTGTGGCTATAAACATTCCAAAGTTATGGCTCAAACCCACAATATTTATAGATAAAGTTGACTGTGGTTGTATATATATATACACACACAAGTATGTTGCTTAAAAATGCTTTCGTTGTGTGCTGGAAAATAGAATTCTATAAATACTCCAACAAAAGGTTGATCTAAGCATATCAATGTCCAAAAGAGCTGATTGTGGAAAGCTTTCGAGTTATCTGTAGAAGCTATATATATATATATATATATATATTTAACTAGGCTCTTCTTCGAAGCCGCCACAAAAACCGTGATCAAAATTCCCAGCTTAATTACCAGGGAAACTTCTATCGGTTGAGTTTGATCTCGCCTGCATTACAATTGTACAAAACACCATTCATCTAGTTTATGGGTTCAGATCTAATAGTGGAATTAACTGCATGCCTAATATATTAATTTGAATAATTTCTCAAACTCTGTGCACTGTAATACTTATTTAAGATGTTTGGAGTGTAACAAAAAGTGATATAAAATAAAATAATTTGAAATAATTTAGAAATTTTAATTTTTACAGTGAGATAAAAAATAAATAATTTTTAAAAGTTTTAAAAAATTTTTTGAATTTTTTTATATTTTTTATGTGTCAAATTCACCTTTAATTAAACATATAAATACTTGTTTTTCCAATTTCAAAAACTTCTCTTTACAAATATTAATATACTCTTAGAAATATCTTAATGCAAAATATATATATACACTTATCTTGCTTTCAAGTAAGAAAAAACCTTATTAGACCATTGATTGCCTTTGAGGGCTTTCCAAATGCATGTTACTTCTGCACGAGGGAATGAATATGCATTGAGGAGAGCTACAAATCAATTGGACCACCACCATGTGCACTCCATTAGGCCCTAAAGGATGAAGACCTAACTACCTCACTTACTCACTTACTTTGGTTGCTGTTTGTGGCCCATTCCCCACACACACACACACACACACACACACACAGACAGAGAGAGAGAGAGAGAGAGAGAGAGAGCCCTGTACAACTCTCATTTCCTTTCCAAGGGATTGACAAAGCCATGTTCTCCATGAGCTAAGTAGAAACTAGCAAACTAGCAAGTTGTTTATGTGTGATATTCCCTTTTTTTTTTTATTTCTACTTTATTTTATGGATTATACTGTATTTATCTTTTCTTATTAAAGAGGGCTTGGTTGTAGAATCATTGTGTAGAGGAATTAAGAAGCAAGTGTGGGGTTTTAGTTGGTAGAGAAAATGAAGGTAGTTGCGCTGCATCCAAGCTCTAATTCCATAATATCTATGTCTTAGTGTGCATTATTGAGGTGGTCACATGCAAATTAAACTATATTGACTCCACTAGAGGATAACCTAATTTATTTTTATTGAATATTATTTTTCTTAATCTCAATTTTATTTATTTATGTATTTTTTGTATTTTAGTTATTGTAAACAAAGTGATACTCGAATGGTCTTACATCTTTTAAAGGGACTTTAGAAATTTCTTTCATTCCGAAAAAATTGAACCTTTTTTTTTTTTTTAATCCCATCATTCCCAACTCTCTCTCTCTCTCCATTTTTTTATTTTCCTCCTTCCCTTACGTTACAGTTTACCCTGGGCCAATGGGTGTTTAGGCTTTTATGTTTAATGGTCCTAAAAAGGGCCTTAGCCACTCCAGGAGGCTTTCTACATCTTGCAATGGGCTTGAAAACTAAATTTAAAAGCCTAATTTGAGGCCTTCCTTTTTTTGACCCAAGCGCCTAGCCCAAAGTGGGTGCGGACCGGACTGACAATTGTGCAACAGGGGCGTCCTCTAATCTTGTCCCGCACACACTCACAAACAATCAGAAAATAAAAATAAAATAAGAGGGAGAGAACTAGGGTTTCGTACCCAACATATCGATTAAAGCCACCCAAAAATCGAACCTCATCCATTTGTTCATTCTTCTTCTCTTCCTCTCGATCGGATGTGGACAGAGTGCTGGACGGGCTTGAGAAGAGAAGAGGCAAATTTCAGGTTTGTGCGTGAATTTAACTCTCCAAAGGCCAAACGGGAATTATCAACCCGGTCACGGATTTCGGGGGCCTATCTCTTTTGTTCTGTTAGATTCACGCACAAACTCGAGATCTGTCTTTTCGTCCTCTTCATTCAATCAGCCTTATTTCACTCTCACTCTCTCTTATATTTTCTGTTTGGAGAAACGCCCTGGTGTTTTATTGAGAAGCGGGTGTTGCAGAATTCTCTCAACCGGTTTGATCCTGAATCCCTGTAACTATTATTTTTTAATTGTTCCTGTCCTTTTTTTTTTCATCTGAATTTCAAATTTTATAATGGTGCATATGTGTTGATGAGGAAGCGTTGGTGAAAAAAAAAAGGGAAGATCTTGATATATATATATATATATATATACATATGTATAATTATCCTTTCCATTGAGTTAATTGTTCATTTGTTGATTTTTCTGCTATCTTCATTTGTGCGTTGATGATGCTAATGATTTGTGAAGCACTGATTTCTTGATTGGTATTAAATTTCCTATTAACACCACAATTCGCTTCTATATTAAGAAGCACAACAGGTAGATACATTTCATCAATCAAGTGTGCGTTTTAGTTCCTAAGTCACGAGGTTCTTCAATTTACCTTCAAATCTTTGACTCAACTTGTTTACGTTACCTGTCCCCATCTTGAGGGGCCTCTTCTTCTTTCACCCGTTCAAAGAGATATTGAAATTGGTTCCATTTGCTTCAGATGCCTTAACCATTCGGAGGAACAACTGATTCCGAATCGCACTGAAATCCCATTTAGGCTTTGCGCAGTTCATTGAAATGCTTAAGCAGCACCATGGCTAGCTGCATTGTCATAAATGTAATTTGATATATCTTATAAATTACACCTAGACCAACAATTGAAATAAAACGTTTAAAATATTCCTAATCTAAATTGGTTGTGGAAACATAGGAAAAGAACCCAAAACTACCAAAATATTCAAGTTGGCTTCATAGTCTTCCAAGGCAATCCTAAACCTACTAGAGTGCAGAAGCTGAGATTAACATTTCACCTCTTATTTTGAACTTCATAAGAAGGCCAAGTTGTGGCCATTAAGCCTATGTTTGAGAGAGATGGAGCTATGGAGGAAAGGGGAACTAAAGTAAATGAGAAGGGAATAAAGATTAATTGTTTCTTCTTGTTTGAGAAAGATAGAAAAAAGAATGGAAGGTAACAGGGGCAGATTCAGAATTTTGATTAAGGGGGGACCGAGCACCTAATAAAAAGATAAGAGTTATATTGAGATTAAGAATAGGAGAAAACGATGTTAGGGAAAGAGAAAATTATTTTTTGGACATTAAACCGAGAATATAGGTTTCCTAAGAATGTTCCTCGTTACCCAAAAAAAATTTGTTTGTTTATAAAATTTATTACATTATATGTTATATTTACTGATATCATGCTTAAAAGTATTGAATAGTGTAGTGAAAAATGCATTGTATTTCACAAAAATACTTGAATTTGATTCTTGTAAATTGCTTTATGTTAAAAAATTTTGAATTAATTTTAATAAGATCAAAATACTCCAATTTAAATTAATTTATTTTTAATAAAGTTAAAATATTAAGAGCATTTTAGTAATTTCGTATCCAAAATTAAGGGGGGTCACTTGTCACCCTGCCTCCATTTAGCTGGAGGGTAAGGAAAAAATATGGTTAAAAAAACTATTATTTTCTTTAAAAGATATTTATTTGGGTTCATGAAAATAATGAATATTTATTTGTGATAGTCATTATGAAAATAATGAAAAAGACAAAAAACAAATAGAGTAAAATTTTTTACACCTATTTGGGGATCTCCAAGGGAATTTCCCTACAATGACTATAGCTTCCTTTACCTTTTATTTTAATATTTTGATTTTTTATTTAAATAAAATCATTGGAAAGAGATTTTTTGAAAACAAAATAATAAATAAAGATTTATGAATGAATACTTTAACGTAGCAGGGAATGGTTGGAAACTGAAGTAGTATTTTTAATATATTTTAGAGAATCTTTTTAAAGAAACGGTTAGAGATGCCTAGTGCCCACATCCCAAATTGAGAATGAAAGAAGTTGGTAATAGAGGGGAACGAGTCACTTCCATTACTCACCTTCCCTCTCATCCATCTCCTTCCAAATAATGTAAAAATTTTTCACATTCCTTTATTTACTTCTTTTTTAATCCCATTCACCTCCTCCTGAATAAACGCTGAGCCAATATACAATATCTATATTTAAACCCACCTTATGAATTATTGAAACAAGTGAAAATTTGAACAACCTAACTTCAGGCTAGAAACTCTGCCAAGTTCTTTGTCACAGCAGCTGCATTGTTTGCGCTTTCTTCATCTGTAGTATCCTTTTCTAGATTTATCCAGCAGAGATGATGCTTACAGTAAGCTCCATTCCTTTCAAACGCCTTCAGAAGCCTGAGGAATAAATGCTTGTTGGATTCGCTCTGATCCATAAGCGCTTTAAACTTCATTAGAATTTGGTGAGACATCTTTCGAAAATGTCCTGCCACAAATCTTCAAATTCTTAGGTGGTGAGCCGAGTGTTTGGACCATCGCCTCGCATGTCAGCCCGAACATATTCTTGTATTTCACGACCTCGGATTCACATAACACGGGCTCATTGAGGTACGGTTTAGCATTCAGAACGAAGCATTGAATAGAAATAAGCACTTGTAAAAGATTGGACTTTTCAGGATTCCATTTTTCATAGTTCAATCCAGTCCAACCATAGAGGGAACGTCCACGCCAGGTGCCCAGAAGGCTGAGGCAGACCTTGCCTTCTGGTTTCAAGTTGGGATTCGAGTCAAACCCCTGAGAATGGTAAAGAACTTGGGAGGTTGCCTGGATAATCACCCGGAAAAGAATGTCAAAGAAGAAGAGGCCGTGGTGGTAAGGGGTTCCCGGAGGGCCTGTTACCACAGCTCTCATTAGCTCAACTCTGTTTTATAAGCTCTGACAAAATCGAACCGGGCAGCCTGGTCTCCAGGGTTTCCCATTCTTTTTGGATCTTTTCGGCCAGAGAGACTCCTAGTAGAACTTGTTTAATGGATTTCCTGTGGTGGATGAAATGGTGATTGAAAGGAGGGAGGGTCGCTGACAACTTCAAAGTTCTTGAACCCCTTGAATCTCATCGTGATTTCATCTTCAATCTCTTCAATCTCGCCATGTGAGTTGTTGGCTTCAAGCTCGTCAACATGCGGCAACATCCTAGTACTTGGGGGCCGAGCTTCGAATATCTCAGTAACCGTGTTTAGGAGTTGGTTTGATGAGTTTGGAGTACTAGTAAGTAGTAGTGTTTTACTATGATTCCAACTTGTGTAGGTGAAATCAGCTACGTAACCAAACTCTGATAAAGTATTGCTTTCTCAGAAGGATTTACTCTTGCGGATTTCCTCTCTCTTTTCTTACGAGATTTATGGGTTCTATAAACAATAACACGGAGAAATTCGCCTGTTTTCTTTGATGGTCGGTTCCGAGAGCCGAAAACCTTGTGATGAAATATTTTAATGGGCGAGCAGATTCATTTATCAAAATCAAAATTTGATCAAGTGTGTTTATATAATTTTTACTTTCGAAATTTAATAAATTAGTTTTGATTTGGTTTAATCACGTCATTCCAATATGAAATTCTATTCTCGTCCCGATACTTCTGAGCTGGAATAAAATAGGCAACTGGTATTACGGTTTACGACTGCCATAATATTTATTTATAATATTTATGGAAAGTTGTGAATAAATTAACTTCTTTATGCTCCTTTGCGTTTCTCAACCTGAACATACATAAATTCGAAACTAATTTGTTGGGCAAGATGAAGCACAACATCAAACCCCGTAATTAATTACGGTGACAGAAATTCTGGTGTAATTGGATTTTGATTGACGAGAGCTGATGGATGGATCTAAACATTAGTCAAGAGGCTTTGTACCGAGTCCAGTGAGTGGATGGATTTGATTAGTGGAGACAACCCAAATTGAATAGAGCCCAATAAGCCCAATACTATACGCGTGGCAGGGCAGCCCACTGATGCATCTCTTCCAATTGGTTGCCTGTTGGAGAAAATTCAAATGGAGGGAAAAGGATAAAATAATAATAATAAATTATCTAATTTAATTTGTTGAGACTATCATTATCATGCATGCATGCTTGTTGTGTGCCTATGCATGTTGTGTACGATGTCAATCTTAGTGAATGGGCAGGGCGGTTGCATTATTTAATTATCCATAATAATAATAATAATAAAATAATAGTAATAATGATTAACCATCCCATAAGTAACCAAATCCTTCCAAAAGATGTGATATTGAGGTTAAAAATAAGTAAATAACAGTGATTCCAATGTGTTGATTCTTGAATGACTGTTAGTTGATTACGTGGTCGGTTAGTTAGTTAGTTAGTTAGGATGGTTTGAATTTCGTAAACCTTCGAATTTGGTCGTTGGTCGGTTATGAAATGGATAAAGGTAAGTCTTGGAAGATTGAAACACGCGGCAAAACGCGTCTTCGGCCTAAAAGATCGTGGCTTATCTCATCATCACTTTCAGTTTCAAGTAGTTGTCATCCATGTAGTTAGTTTTTGGATAATGGGTTAATTAATAGAAAAAGATTTAAAAAAAAAGAAGAAGAGAGAATATAACTGTTGTTTTCTTGGTGGGTTTGATCGGTTTCATGCCGACATTTGACCCGTTTACCCTGTCCCTTTCAGTCTTCGTATATTCATTCCTAAGTCGGTGCCAAATGGTCTGACAGGTGTCATTACCAGGGGCGAACACGAACCCCTTTGCTGTTTAACTGTTGGCGCGGATATTAAAATATATGCATTTGGAGTGATTAAAAAATAATAATAATAAAAAATGAGATAAAACGTAATTTGGGTAAAGATCACGTTTGATTTTTTTCAAACTGCATTTATCAATAGTTCTAACGGATTAGAACAATCACTACTCAATTCTGTACAATAATTCTATTCTCTCTCTCTCTCGACAATGGTAAACCGTTAGAACGGTTTTCTTATTCATCTAACGGATTCAAAAAGTTTCACACAGCGCTGAAAACCGTTAGAACGGTTTTTCAAATTCGTTTTAACGATTAAAAAAATCTTATAAAATAGTGACAATGATACTCGTTTGAAAGTTTTCAACTTGAAAAATATGATTGTCAAAAAAAAAAAATTTAGCACTCGATTAACCTTCTTTGAATTTTATGTTTTTTATTTTTTTAACAAATATTGAAATTTTTTGAAATTGATAAAGGCGGAAAATATAAATGTGTAATAGAGATTATTAGATTTATATATTATTATTATTTTTTTTGGTTGGCACTCCAAATGGTGCCATAGGTATACACTACATATATTATTAAATAATAACTATTTTCATTATTTATTATTAGATCATTGATTGAATATTATTATCATTTGTAAATTTTTCTCACCAATGGGTTACCTTCAAGGGAAGACTTCTTTGGAACACGTTATTAATTTTTATACATATAAGAATTGAGCTATATGTTAAAAATTGAAGGATAAGGGAGTCCTTAATGAGTGCCTTGAAAAACCATTAATTCATCAGATAAGATATAATATATATATATATATTCTCATTTTTATCAGCTTAGATGAGCTAACCACAAAAAATGAATAGAAGGATGAATTAACACACAAAGCAATACATACCTAATTGCTAATAAAGCGAAACAATCAGTTTCACTTCAGAAAAACTAAAGACCAAACGGAGAGGGGGAGAGATATTAAAAAATAAAAATAAAAAAATCTTCCAATCCTACATTAACTAATAGGATCATAGCTCAAAAGAGAAAGGTCACTTCTGAAATGCCACCTGCCTCTTCCATCCAAGGGAGGTTCAAGGTCAGTCTGCCATCAACCGACCACTCAAAACCAACACCAAAACCATTCAAATAACACTTCTTGGGTGACCCACTTGAGAAGGCCAAGAAATTCCCTCCACCTTTGACTTCAATTTTCACACTACCACCATTCTCACTGTAGTCCAAGGCCTGTATGGTCCCTCCACTGTTGAACATGTTGGTGAGACCAATGGGTGCAAACTTTGTGGTCAGACCAAGGTTTTTCACTGGCACAAAGCTGAAAATCTCGAAGGAAGATGGTTGGATTGTAATCTCAACAGCATCCGATGTGGGTTTTGCCAATAAGACTAGTTTGTCAGCTTGGTTAAGATAGACTGCGTATTCCTCAGCTTCACCTAGTTTGATTGCTTCCTCCTTTTGGTCCCATTCAATGTCATTGGCATGCACTGAACCAGACATTGGCTTGTAACACTCTGAGTAGCCCTTGATCCTCTGTTCCTTAGGGTCCCATCCAGCTCCTTGGCAATTGAAAGCCCCAACCACACCTCCGTACTAAACATGTAAAATAAAAATAAAAAAAAACTATTAACTCAGGTCATGGGACTAACGCGAAATTTTTTGTTCAGAGGCCAAATTAAAATTTTTTAACTACAAAATGTAATTACACTTCCCTTTTTAGTTCCATCCCTCAACTATTCAAAGTATTAAAAGGTAAAGATGAGTGAATTATGAGGCATACCTTGTTCAAGTTCCAAATTTTCAAAATGGTTTTGTTGTCAAAAAGGGGGTTCTTGAAGAGGCAATCTCTAGTTGGGAGGGCAAAATGGAGGCACTTAGGGATGGTGCCATCGGGGAAGACAAGTTTATTCAAGAGATCAAAATCGTGGCCACCCACCGAGTCACTCACATAGACTGGTCCCCCACAGATGGCCCTTGATCCAGCGTGGAATTTCGCGCACAGATGATCAGACTGGAACATATCCCAGTCAGGGTGTATGATCTGGCCCATCCACATGCTGTTGTAGGCACAGTGGATCATATGAACTCCCTGTAGCCAGTAAACTCCATTCGGGTCACCATTCGGATCCTGGAACCAAAAGTCATCACCTGTGACAGCAAAGGTAAACTAAATTAACTGCCGCGACAAAACATCAGATTGATTCTTTTTAATTATTAGACAACTGGCTCATACCAACTCTTCCTAGGGATATCTGCTCTGTTCCGAGAAAGAAAGTCGTTGCACTGTTGCATACTGGATAAAAGCCCAGTTCCATTGAAGTTCTTTGCCAGTGATTTCGAAAGCCCTTTATAGTATGCCTTGGCAAGTTCAACCCGCCCCCGTATTCCTCAGAGACATACTCTAGTGTCTGATCAATCATCAAGGGTGTAAATATTTAGTGCTGTAATAATATTGCAGGAAGTAGAGAAACTAATGGTGAGATTTGAGGAAGCTTACATGAATAACATCCACTTTAACTCCAGTAATTCCTACTCCCGAAAGGTGAGAGTGCATTGAATGGTAAAAGTCTTCAGCCTGATCAGGATGAACAAGCCCAATGCCACCTTCAAGGATTTTCACCACCGCAAGATCGCTCATTGTCCCATCAAGTCCCGGAGAGACCTTACAGGGGATTATCTTCGACTCGAGGTGAGTTGTTCCAGGCCTGACACCACCCCACGCACCGCAGAGAGCATGCCAAACATAGATATCGTCCAAGCCTTTGAATTTCATCCTCAAATCCCTAGTAAAAGCCTTCATCCCATTTGCTTCTGCTTTGCAACAACAGGTTTGGTCCGAATTAGGACCCTCTTTCCATTCTTCTTCGCCACCAAACATTTCATTTAACTCATGTTTCAACCTCTCAATCTTTGTGTCAAAATGGGACAAGTCAGTGGCCCCAGATTGAACAGCCTTGTCACGAGCCTTCTCAGCTTGCTCAATCTCAATTGCCTTGGAGATCAGCATCTTCGGCTTCTTGGGATCAAACGGTGGAGGATTAGGCCCCATCAGCGATCCGCCTTTGTAGTTCCTGAACTTCTCTCCTTCGTCAAGCCTGTGAAGCCTGGCAGTCATTTGAGTCCCGCCCAGAACAAGATTCTTTGTGTCCTTGTTTGGATCCTGACCGTCTATATTGATACTTTGCCAGCCATCGTCGATGATGATGAACCTCGGAGAGAGACCTCCGTCTGCGAATCCCTTCACTCCATTCCAGACCCCGGCTGGTTCTACAGTCAAGTAGAAGGCATCCCAAGTGCACCAACCGAACTTATTGACAAGGGGTGGCACTGATTTCTCCTCCAAGAGCTTAAACGTGTTGAGATGAACTCTGAGTGCGCTATAAGCTTCTTTCATTATGTTGTATGGATTTTCAGACACTTGAACATAAGCGATTGCATTGAATTCTGATGCTTTCACTTGAGTAGAACCGCTTTCAGCACAGATCATTACACGATCATTGGTGCCAGGATGAAGGGCGGACCTAAACTTCCCTTCAATTGTGGCACAATTAGGACAAAATGACCTTATTTCAGGGACATCTAAGAGTACCCCACTGGGGTCTCCATCGCAAATCAGACCCGGAACTCCCTACCACTGGTAGACCACCATGTCTTGAACCTGAAGGACGCTCAGAAAGTTATGCTTCCGCTGAGCTTTCCTAAGGATTCATTAACCTACTAGATAGGGTCCTCCGTCCTGAAACCGAGGAACCCACCCTTGTAGGATAATGACTGGAACACGTTGGAGAAGGGGAAAGTGGAGCAGCATAGGAATGGCATTAGGAGAGAATGTTTTGAAAAGAGACATTGCGGGAAACTTCAGAAAGCAATGGTACACCTTTGACAGAGAACTTGCCATGGACAAATCAAAACTGTCTTTCTCGCCGTTGGATTTAAGGTTGCTGGCAAACTGAGGTTGTGGTTTCGTTAGGCGGTGCCATCACAGGGATAAAAACCCAGGAGAAAAAACCAGAGATGAAAAATCAAAAACCGACGGATGAGAAATCCAGAAATTAATCAGAAGTTTTAAGGAAATATTGATTGTGAATATTATAAAGGAGAAAGAAAAGACTGTGTTTGGACCTAATAATTCGACGAAGAAATCACAATTTGGAATTGACAGCTTTGAAGTATCGCAGAGAAGAACTTGTGAACAAGAAAGGTTACGAACACGAGGATATAAATTCAGAGAGAACTCAAAGATATGTTTGGTTACACTGAAAGAAAAGCGGAGCGAACCCCAAGTATGTATAGAGAAAAACGAGAGGGTGCGTGTGGAAAATGATTAAAAATATGTTAGAATATTTTATTTCCATATTTATAAGATATTGTCAACTTTTATGGCGTAAATATGATGGATTTTCTTTTATACAAATATAAATTTATACATCAATCCAATATTATTCTTTTATTTTCCCTTCCTTTATTATTCTCCTTTTTCTAACAAAAGAGAATCAAGCAAGTTATCTGGATAGTGGACGGCTAGTGATGATTGAGAAGGGAACCGGACTTAGGGTCCTTATCTATTCAGGGCAGTTTCCAGCTTCTTACTGGTCAGGGGGACCCCAGTATTAAAAAAATACAACCGACTGGCTGCTTTGAAACGGACAATGACCTCAGATTGTTTCCTTTTTTTTTTTTTTTCTGAGAGATGAAGCCCTGGGAAAGATACAACAATAGGACAATGCGGGATGGATGGCTAATGCATGCATGCAGTGCAAAATACCATTATTTCATTGGTGAACCACTCACTCACTTCTTCTTTAACTATATATATATTATAGAAGGGACGACGGAATTGAGAGAGACAGAGAGAGAGAGTCATGGATTAACGAGCTTTGAATCCTGAAGAGAGATGGAAGAATGTGGAGACGATGATGAACGGTGAGAAAAGTGTTAGGAACACGAAGTTCTGTCGTCCTTATTTTATTGAATTATTGACTTTGATTTGATATTTTATTTATTCAACTGGAGGGCAAGATTGTGAAGGTTGAAAAAAGACTGGTAGGGGGGAAGATCTTGTTTGCATCAGCTCTCAAGCTAAATACGAATTTAGTATATTTCTTAAGCTTAACCTTAAGATTTTTAGTATATTTCTTCCAATTTTTTTTGGCTATCTTCCTGATAGAATCCATAAATACGAAGATAACTTTTCTTCTTATCCTATTATTTAGGCCTTGTTTGAAGCTACAAAAAAAAAATTAAAAAATTTTAAAAAAACTTTAAAAGTTTTCAAATTCTTTCAATCATATTTTGCCACCTATCATTTTTACATCACATCAATCCCATCCATTAGTTTTTTTTTGATTTTTTTTGAGACTCCAAACGCACCCTTAGTATATATATTTTTTAACTTTTTGTTATCTTCCTCATCCCCACAATTTGTATAACTTCTTTCTTATCCTCTTATCTTGAATTTTTAAATATATCTCTTCAATATTATTTTACTATCTTCCCGATCTATATATACACCAAAATCTATGACGAAAAATACATATATACTAAATTTAGAAATTTCTTTTGATAACTAAATTGAAAAGATATACTAAAAATACAGTTGATGAGAAGATTCAGATTCTAAAAATTACTGCCGAAAGAAGAAAAGTGGGAAATTGAAAAGAAAATGCGGATAAGAAGGAATGCATATATATCAGTTTACAATTTTCTTACACAAACCAAAGGATAAGGATAAAAACTGAAAATGTGAAAAGGACACTATAATATAAATAGCTAAAATTTCATTACACAAGGTAACAACGTATTATCAACAAAGTGCGTTTTTACTAACAATTAGGTTTGGTTTGGGAATAAATTTAGCTAATTTTTTTTTTCTTTTTTGTTAGCTAGTAACTAGTTAAAAAAAAACTAGCTAAATTTGTGTTTGGGGAGGAAAAAAAAAGTGACTTTTTTTTTGAGATGGCTAGCTTGTTTTGTTAATTTGACATTTTTACTCTTGAAAGTTTAAAAAGAATTAAAATGTAAGAGGATAAATTTGACACAACACGGTTGAGATAGCCATTAGCTTGGTCAATACTACCGATGCCAAATGGAGGCTTATTTTTTCTTTGGCAATCTTTCCTATATTTTTTTATCCAAATAAAAAAAAAATCGAGAGAAAGGAGATGATGACGAAAAAGAGTGGATCACTTGTGCCGGTGCAACTGCTTTAAACCCTTTCTAAAACTTTATTTCGAGAATTTTGTTTTATGTTTTTTTTTTTTTTAAGTTACTTTTTCCAAGCAAAGAACCTTCGTGAGGGATTCTGGAAATGACGTGTCCTTTTTCCCAGTTATGGGGTGGGTTAAAGCAGCTAGAATACTCTTAACCGATCACACCACCCACACCCCCCCCCCCACAAAAAAAAAAAAAAAAACCGAAAATTCAAGTGCTCAGAACACGCGTCGAGTCATGTGTGCGGGGAATAGTTTATCAATATATATATTGATACAATTAAAAATAAAATAAAATAAAATAATTCTTATATCAAGCTTTATAAATTCTTATTTGCGCGTTAAAAAACATTAAAATTTTTTTTAATTATTTATTTTTTATTTTTATTACACAAATTATAAATTCATAAATTATTTTATTTTTATTTTATTTTTATCACACTAAACAGCTACCAACGTAAAATAGGAATGGGGTAATGTAGTGGCTTTCTCTAGAACATAAGAGAGAACATTGACTTGTCCAAAAAAAAAAAAAGAGAAAACATTGTCGCGTTGGGGGGGGGGGGAGAAGAAGCCGCAAACCAGGAATTTAAAAGTCGGCCCCGGTGAACCTTTTTTTGGGTGTTTCTTTTTTCTTATCTTGTTATTAATTATTCTCATACTCATTGTTATAAAATTATATTCTCAATACGTATATTTTCTTACTTAAATCCTGTTTAATAAAACATAAATTTTTACTAATTTTCTTTAACTTTCAACTTTTTTTAAGTGATATTTATCAATTACATAAAAATTTACTATACACAAAACCAGTAACTGCTCTAATTTTTTTAACTTTTTCAAGATTTTTTAACTTTTCTTTAACTTTTACTAATTTTTAGCGAACACATAATTTTTGCCAAAAAAAAAAAAAATTACATGTTTCAACCCTAAAATAAAAGTTACAAAAAGTTAAAACTTTAAGATTTGCCAATCTTCTGGGATAGGGGAGAAACCCGTAACCGCTACCCATGGGTGTGCACTGGGTGAAACCCGCCTCATGTCCCTAACCAGTAAAGAACCACGAGGAGGTAAACCAGTCTAGGTAAGCCCTGGCTGACCGACTCAGCCGAGAAGGCTGTTAGATGGCCCTCCACAATTAGAGGAATGACTGCCCCCAAGAAGAGTCGAACCTGGGACCTATTGGTCCCAGGCCCTTCAGCTCACCATTCGAACCAACTCGACTACCCCTTTCGGAGCAATTTAGCTGAAGATTGTAATTTGTTATTCATTTTTTTTTCCCGATTACATTCAGTTTTTTTATTAAATAAAGTTTTACTTTATTATTATAAATTTTTAATAGAAAAATATGATTATGGTGGTGTTTGATTTGTCAAAAAAAAAAAAATTAAAAATTAGAGTAAAAGTGAAGTTTGACTAATTTTAGTTGAAAGAAGTTATTATAAATTGTAATTTTTTTTTTTATGTTTTTTAAGAGATCCAAACATTCTCTAGGTAAATGTGTCTTTAATTATATAAAAAATTAATAATTATTTACGAGTTCAAAATTCGAAAGAAAAGAACTAAAAAAAAAAAAAAAAAAAGGAGAAAATATTGATGTAAAACGTACAACCGGCAGACCCTGGGTGGTAAGAGGCCCACTTGGTCGGTGTGTAGCTTTGCCAGCTGCAACCGCAACAAATGATGTCACCTGTTTTTAATTCGTTGCCTTCGGCATTGCAATAATTTGGTAAAAGAAAGAATAAGACTTGTTGATCAAACTAGTTAATCATAGCCATTGATCAATCGTACGTGTCCAATCACAATCATAAAAGAAAGAATAAGACCTGTGAGTTTAGATTAACGTCACCGTCAGAGTTATCCATAATCGGTTTTAAGAGAATATTCTCTATTTCATGCAACGCTAATAAAGAGAAAATTCAAAAAAACAAAAAAAAAAAGATCCAAAACGGTGGGATACGTATGAAAAAAAAAAAAAAAAAAACAATTTGGATGTTTGGTAAAATTTTGAACAAATGTTGCTAACTTTTAATAATTTTTGATAATTTTTGACTTGAATAATTTTTGATAATTTTTGACTTGAATAAGTTATTGTAATTAAGTAAAAAAATAATAAAAATTAGTGTTTTACCAAATATCGAATAAATAACTTTTAATAGTTTTTTTTTCTGAAAACTAAATTGTCACACGATCCCGTACTGAAAATGTTTAGGAATGTCAGTTTAACTAAAAATTTTCAACTTTTTTCCGTTGTTTTTAATTTTCTCCAACTTTAAATCTTTACAAAAAAAAAATTTTCAATCTTGTTCAACTTTTTTAATTCTCTTAAACTTTTTATAATTTTTTTCAACTTTTATTAATTTTTTTAATTATTTAAAAAATATACCAAACACCTAACTAATCACTGAAAATGTGTCAACAAGCTAGCATGGCAAGCCCTATCTGGTTTCAAAAAAGGGGAGATTTCGGTGGCTTAAAAGAAGAAGTACTAGAATCTGCAATGCATGCAGTTTTCATCCTTATCCTCTGCCAAGATGCCCAAAGCTTGTGCTGTAATCTTGGATGGTATATTCATATCTAATCTTTTTCTCTTCTTTAAAGTACTTCGAATCTCTTTCTATTAGTTTTATTTTATTCGTTTTTGTTTATTCAGCTTCATTTTAGTTTTACTTTTGATTTGTTAAACAGAAAGTACAGCTAAAAGCTCTTAATAATAATAATAATAATAATAATAATAATGTTTTTTTTTTTTTACCTGGAACCCCACTGATTTATTACAATTCTCAACGAACTGCGTAGTCGATTAGTAAACTGGGAGCTTGTGCAATACCCCACAAATTACGCAAACCGGTTAAGCCCTCAACGAACTGCGTAGTCGATGAGTAAACTGGGAGCTTGTGCAATACCCCACAAATTACGCGAACCGGTTAATCCCAAGACTAACACTTTACGTGGATGCCTCGAAGGTTTGTTGGGTCTTGGAGTTGAACTCTTGACCTCCCGTTGAAGAAGCCAAGAACTCTGGCCAACTGCCCTAGAGCAATTGGTTATAAATGTTACTATTATAAAACTCAATTTCAACTAGTTATGAGGCCCGTCCAGTTGCTGGGTGGATGGAATCTAGTGGGCCAAAAAAAAGAATTGACCATTAAAGAGGCTTTTAGCCCATATGCGACTGGTTTTTGTTTTCCCTCCCGAGTCCATCACGGAAGCTGAGATGATGGCCGAGCAAATTGAAAGGAAGGAAATTAAAATTAATAAAAAACATCAAACTTCTTAAGTGAGTTTGCCTAGTTAGTATTGTACCGGCTTACTTTTGTCCGAAATTCATTATGGCTGTGTTTGGAGTAAGGTTTGATGAGGGGAAACTATATATTATATATATATATACATACATAGAAGGGAATAAGGAGGAATTTAAAGATGACAAACAACTTTCATTGTACTCATTTCTGTTAGTAAAAGTTAGGTACCAATACATTGATTGATTTAATTAAGAGAGAGAGAAAAAAAAAAAAAAAAAAAAAACCCATATCCTGAATGTAAATCGATCACATACACAGCCTTTTGGCGACTATTAATCAGTGCTTGATTTGCTTACACGGACTTTTGCAAATACAGGTTAGCAAAGGAATGGTCGAATTGAGCCAGTTCAAGGGGATGTCAACGAGGGATATCCTATCAGCATAATGGGCACGATGTATGGATACTCACGAATTTTAAACTCAATATTTATAAGGTATCTGCTAAGTACTTTTTTAAAATAAAATATATATTTATATAGTTACAATAAATAAAATTTTAACCCAAAATTTTATTGTGTTTTATTTTCACATGTTCTGATTATTCTATGTTAGGTTCGAAAATCCTTTATAAACTGTGATTCCTTTTGTACTCTTTTAGGGATATGCTCCTATGTACTTTATACATTTATTTTTACTATTTATAGTATATTTCTTTTACCTTTCAAAAAAAAAAAAAACTTAAAGGTTCTTTAACCAATGAATTTATCTAATTCATAATTTAACATTTTATTACTTACTAATTTTTTTATTTTTATTTTAAATCGTGTATTTAATAAATACTTAATGGATAATTTGAACAACTGAACATAAACTAGTTTCACCGGGTTTGGAACAAGTTTTGCAGATTTGGGATGAAACAAGTTTGGAATTCCAACTAAAAAAATAAATAAATTTGGGATGATATGATAAATAAAAAATAAACAAGTTTGATAATAGAATTGATTAATTAAACAGGTACCATATTGGTTTCCATTCCTAACCGTTTTAAAACCTTGAAAATTTCATTCCGCCAATACCACCATCACGAACTCTCAATTTTTTCTCTGTTAACTTTATATCACATCAACTTTTTTCTTTCACTGCATGCATTACAAATGCTCAATTTATTTCAATTTATCTCACTTATCTTACTCCAAACTCACCCATATATACACACACACGGTGGAAGGATATTATTTAGTGGCTACGAAAGTCTGAAGACAAAAAATAAAGTTAAGAGAAAAAAGAAACAATTACAAATAAAATGAAAAGCACGACCTCGACTGAAATTGAAATTTTATTGCATCATTCAGTAGCCGGACGGTGCATGCATGTAGGCTTACAACAATGTTGATAATTATAATTATAGCCATGCTAGTCCATTATCTCTGCTAGTATGGCCTCACAGTTCTTGGCTTCTGCACTTAATTAGAATCCACCACCCTTGCCAAACCCACCCCCACCACCTCCTCCAAATCCACCCCCGCCGCCACCTCCTGCAACCCCACCACCACCAAAACCTCCCCCAACTCCACCACCACTTCCGGCAACCGCCACCAAACCTCCCCCAACTCCACCACCACTTCCGGCACCACCACCTACACCTCCACCGCCCCCTATACCACCACCACCGCCTCCCCCAACTCCACCACCACTTCCGGCACCACCACCAAAACCTCCCCCAACTCCACCACCACTTCCGGCACCACCACCTACACCTCCACCGCCCCTATACCACCACCACCGCCTACACCTCCTCCACCCCCAACACCTCCTCCTCCACCACCTCCAATACCACCACCACCGCCTACTCCTCCTCCTCCCCCACCTCCAATACCTCCACCACCACCCTTGCCACCCCCGACACCACCCCCTCCGCCCACACCTCCACCACCACCCTTGCCACCTCCACCTACACACCACACCTTTCCGCCCCCAACACCTCCTCCTTCACCACCTCCAATACCACCACCTCCACCTACACCACCACCCTTTCCGCCCCCAACACCTCCTCCTCCGCCACCTCCAATGCCGCCACCTCCGCCTACACCTCCACCACCACCCTTGCCACCCCCGACCACCACCCCCTCCGCCCACACCTCCACCACCACCCTTGCCACCCCCGACACCACCCCCCTCCGCCCACACCTCCACCACCACCCTTGCCACCTCCAATACCACCACCTCCACCTACACCACCACCCTTTCCGCCCCCAACACCTCCTCCTTCACCACCTCCAATACCACCACCTCCACCTACACCACCACCCTTTCCGCCCCCAACACCTCCTCCTCCACCACCTCCAATGCCGCCACCTCCGCCTACACCTCCACCACCACCCTTGCCACCTCCAATACCACCACCTCCACCTACACCACCACCTTTTCCGCCCCCAACACCTCCTCCTCCACCACCTCCAATACCACCACCTGCACCTCCACCTGCACCTCCACCACCACCCTTGCCACCTCCAATACCACCACCTCCACCCACACCACCACCCTTTCCGCCCCCAACACCTCCTCCTCCACCACCTCCAATACCGCCACCTCCACCTCCACCACCACCCTTTCCACCCCCAATGCCGCCACCTACACCACCTCCTCCACCTACGCCACCACCCCCACCAAAGCCCCCGCCACCCCCAGCACCAGCACCGCCACCAAAGGTCTCTTCTTCAAAGAGTCTTCGGCCTTCTGCTAGTCCCACCAGCAACAAGGCCAACAACACCATAACAGCAAACACCCCCACATTCTTTACGAACTTTCCCATCTCTCACTTGAAGAGAAAAAGTAATATTTAAGAATATTGTTTACTGCATACACCCCATGCATTGCTGATTATGGTATTTATAGGGGTGGAATTGTAGGATATAGCAATAAGTGCATGCAGTTGAGAGATATGCTCTCTCTTTCTATTTCGATAGCAAGTGCCAATGGCCCACAAATTTCCCATTTTCAACCCATTGGTCTTGACCTGGCTTCCTCATATATATTGCTGCACCCCAACTCTCAACCAACCAAATAACCCCGGAGTCTTCCATTCGCATAGGACCTGCGGTGCACTTCACGTGATCCAAGAGATAGAGTTGAGGGAAATTCTAAACTGCACTACAGAGCTTTTGCATAAAGTGAGAGAGAGATGTAGTCTATTCTAAGGTGCTGTGTTTTTTTTATTAAACTCTTGAATCAAATATTATTCAGTAATTCAATAACTGAGGATGCATCTCATTTCGTTCATGATGCTCTCTCTCTCTCTCTCTCTATATATATATATATTTGAATATGAAGTTACATGAAATGGAGACTGTTGACATTTAACACCCCCCCCCCCAAAAAAAATTATAGTAATGTGTGATTAATCAAACTCTCCAAAATTATATAATGGTTAATTAACTCCAAATATTGCGCAAGTACGTGGTAAGAATTCAGCTGCACTGGATGCGTTTCAACGTGACCAAAACTTTGGGGGATATGATTTAGTAAGATCAAACCAACCTTTCAATTATTAAAAAAAAACCATAAAAAAAAGCAAACATTAGACAGACTAGTTAATTTTGTGTGTAGAGAGGAATGCTCCCATCGGTAGAACATGATGACGTACTAGTTTGATAGTGTTTCTGTTGGTTTTTATTTTTATTTTTTAATTTTTTTCCATGCAAAATTACATTTTGAGAGTCTCCTCCATCTGCCTGGTCGTCTTCAACTATATATATATATAATATATAAAACACCTAGTTCTAGTTATAATGTAAGATTAGAATTTATCCCTCTGGAATAATTGATTAAGCTCAACTTCAACTTGATTAATTCAGCTCAACTCAACTGTAATGAGTCAAGTAATCTAAAGCAATGGTACCGTCCCATGCATGATCATCGAGTTCAGTGGCAGAGCCACGTAGCTAGTGTAGGCGAAACCCTACGTTGATTTTTTTTTAAATTATTTGATATAAAAAAATTATAAATATTTATAAAAAAAATTTTGAATGCATATGAAAGTATATCTTTTAGTAATTTTTGGTATTTTTTTACCAAAAAATTTTTAGCATTTTTTTATAATTTTTGGGTGTTTAGTAAAATTTTGACAATTTTTAGCAATTGTAATAATTTTTGACAACTTTTAACAATTTCTGATAATTTTTAGCAACTTTTATGCATTTGGTAAATATTTTAGTAACTTTTGAATAGAGTAAATTATTGTAACAGAATAGAAAAGTGACAATATATTTAATATCAATGTATAATATTATATATTTTATCATATTTATGCATTTATTTAAAATTTTATATTTGACTTACGCTTACCAAATTTATGCGTATGCCACCGATCGAGTTTGAACCTGTCACCGCGATAGCAAAGTCCAAAGCCTAATAATTGTACTTGTTGGCCAGTGATGCAATATGTCAGACTAATAAATCAGAATCAGCACAATAAATTAATCTGTTGAATTTGATGAGGGACACGTTGACATTTTGGGGCATGCCTAGCACAACGACTGAAATAAATGAATCAAAAAGCATGCATGCGGAAATATTTTAAAGTTCTTATTAATTCATTTTTTTTACCTTTCAAAATTATAATTCCTTTGGAGCTCTAAATTTTTTTTTTTTTTTTTTTGAAAAATTTGGAACAATTTCGAAAGTTTTCCATTTTTTCAATTAAATTTTACTACATATCAAATTTTATTCTAAATTTTAATTTTTTTAAATTTTTTTAAAATTCCAAACTACAATTTAATATTTATTTAAAATAAATAAACACAAACCTCTTAACACGAGCAAAACCTGAATGAGACTTAAAAACCCTACCTGTACAAGGCTAATAAATTTGTTGGTTGTGTTGTTATACTAAAAGTGGTCACAAGAAGACGTAACATATAATTAATTTTTTTTTTTGGGTAAGTAACGTATAATCAAATTCTGCTTCTACTTCTTCACTTGAATGTTTTTGGGAGTGTTGCTGGCAAGATTTGAACTCAACTTCAAACCCAGGCAGAAACCCTAACCCACAATTGACATTTGAATTAATGGGGTAGCTAAATTAAATTCTCTTGAAAGGGAAAAAAAAATCTAATTGGACGAGTAAACTTATATACAAAATGGGGGAGTATTGGTACGTAATATATGAGTGCGTTTAGAGTTAATAAAAAATTAATAAAAACTAAGTAAAAGTTTGACGTTTTCTAATTCTTACAAGTAAAAGGTTAGAATTTTCTAAAAATTTTTAATATTTTTTCATAATATTTTGAATTTCAAACAAAACCTATATATAATTGGTACGTAACAATTAGGTGCATAATGTCACTGAACAAGCGTAAAAAGCAGAGGTAAGTAATTAAGTAATAGAGATGCCTTAAAAATATCTTTTCTTGTCTTCTCCTTAATTCCCAGAATAGAAGAGGAAAAAGTACTATACTGCAGACGGAATTTCCAAGAAATTCAGATTTGTTAATTTCCTCGTTCGGATGGAGCTCTCGCAGGCTTGCTGTTCTCACTGTAGCTAGTTTTCATCAGTTCGTGTTTCAGCGTCAAGCGTCGGCAGTAACAAGCAGATAATCTTCCGCGGTTTCAGTTACGGAAAGCATACGTATGCAGGTCCCGTGCACGTTCAGAAGCTGGTGTTCTGAATTGGTTACTCAATAAATGCAGGGTGGTGGTTGTGTTCATTCAAAATCTCACACGGTCTCTGCTGACCTGATGGGCTCATTAAAGTTTGAGTGGGAAAGGGTTGATAAAAAGAGGAAAAAATATATAGGAGAGAAGGCAAACTTTGATTGCAACTCACGCCAGCAGGCAGCGGTGGAGTCAAAATTTTTGCTAAGGGAGCACCAGGCGCTGAGGAGGAGGTATCGAACACCTAAGAAAAAATAACAATCAACTTATTTTTTGATTAAGAGTAAGAGAAAAAACGATATTATTTTTAGAGAAAAATTAAATTATTCTTGAGTATTAACTAGTGAATATATTTCTCACAGTTAATGGTTCAAGCACCTGAAGTTTATTAGAGATATCCCTCACTACAAAAAATATAATTATTATTAAATTTTATTATTTATAGAATTTATTGTGTTATATGCTAAATTTGATGATAGTGTAAACAAAAATATGCAATAATGTACTAAAATGATACACTTTATTTTACAAAAAATACCAAGTTTGATTCTTTTAAACTTCTTATATGTTAAAAAAAATTGAGTTAACTTTAAATTTTTAATAAAATCAAAATTTCTTAATTTTTAATTAATTTAATTTTTAAATAAAATTAAAATAACAAAGACATTTTAGTAATTTTATCTTAAAATTTGAGGGGGTCACTTGCCCCAAAGTAGCTCCGCCTGTGCCAACAGGCAAGTGCGGATCCATGAAGGAGCGAGTGAGGCAACTACCCACTGACTGTTAAAAATTTGTATATTTTATATATATTTTGTATAATTTTTTTATTTTTTTAATATATAAATATATAAATTATTCCCACTAAAATTTGATTGTTATTTAAAAATTTTTAATATTTACTTTTTTTTTTTTAATTTTACCCCAGCTCAACAAAATTCTTGGATCCGTCACTAGCAGCAGGGCTACTTTAATATAATTGGAGTTTGTTAGGCCTACCCTTCACGATATTGGAGTCCACTGGCTTGGCAGCACACACTAGAGGCTCGGTAAATTTTTCGGCTACTTCTCGTATGAATTTTTTTTTTTTTTTTTTTTGTCACTTTTATCGGGTGTAAAAAGTTAGTTTATTTGAAAACCATTAATTTCTCTTTTAACCGTATAAAGATTTTTTTTAAGTATTTTTTTAATCTAGAATATAGGGAATATATATATAAGTTTTTAATATTCATGGGGAGTTAAAACTCTTTTTAATTATAATTATATATGCATAACTTCATTTATAATGTCTATTAAAATATGGTGTAAATGAATTGGGTTTAATCTAACCCATCAAATGCTGGAAAACATAACTAAAAAATTATGGTTTAGTGCAAAAATAAACCCCAAAAAAGAATAAAAAAAAAAACAACAACGACAACAAAATAAAACGTGTCAAATGCCAAACGCTCAACCCCTCACGATCACATTTTAATGGAAGTATAGATGATAGCAATATTTGCAATAAAAAAAATAGCAAACTTTATTGTTTTCAATTTTCTTTTCCCTACGAATTCATAATCCATGCTCCAAACACAGCAAAGAAACTCATGACAAAAATATGTTGGAAGAAGAATACAAAGCCCCCGGGGCTTGGTGGGTTTCAGTGTAAACCAAGATGAAGACTGAATGGCTGCTACCACTAGCCCTGGTCACTTAAGAGACCAAGCAACGATTGAAGCTGCACACGAAATCAGTCCAGTTGCTGAGCTACAAAAGCAACCTCTCGTCCATGCAAAGCTTTTCTTGTGCAAAAATTTGGTATGGTCAAACATAAATTTGTTTTGTAACCTTTGATCCTAATGTTTATATGAAAATGCACAGTAGCTCTTCAGTAGGTCTTCTTTCTTATGACTGGCTTTCTGGCTTCTTTCTTTCCATTTGATGCGGTACTTGACACGTGTACTCCCATTGTGGCTTGATACAAATCTTTTAATCTACAAGAGGAGTTGCATTCAAACAATAAGAGGATATACTAAGAAAATGTGTGTTGTCTTCATAGGAATATATTTAAGGGAACTTATCAATGGACAAAAAGAGAGAAAGAAGCATTCCAGCAACCTGGGCATACTGATAAAAAGAGCAATCACTGAAACTCCAACAATAAGAGGATAAACTGGTGCTGGAGTCAATTCCTGCATGCCATTGAAGGGAGAAGAAATCATTTATCTCAAATGTAATAATAATCCTACAAGTTACTTTTAACCTTAAAGTTGCATGGCATGATTGAAAGCAATATGTTTCAGAGACAAACCTGTTTGTGGAAATCCTCTTCAACTCTATAACTAATTGGGCCCACATGAATTTGGCTATATTTCTCCAAGTCAACCTCGATGGCTTCAGATTCAAATTTGTGGGTGCTTGATGGGAGAGCACACTGAAGCTGCAGAAGGTGCTTACCCCTTGGCAAGTCCTTCACCTGGAAGAAATTAGAAAGAGGCAATGGGAAGATAGATTCAATCTTGGATGGATCATTAGCTGACTTAATTTCCACCCTGAGATGTGAATGTAAGTCACCCATCCTCTTTCCCTGAACATGACCACTTAAAATGGTGAACTCTGGTTGTTCAAATACCAAAAAGTCCAATCCCTTATATCCTCGTGTCCGACCTACAAAAATAAATCAAACTATAAATCAGAATTATATGAAAATTTTGACAGGATCCCAGTGAAAGAAAATGCTCAGATGAAGTTGAAAACATTGTCTATGGAAATAACTGAAACAAATATGTGGAATCCACCCGACTCATGCAAGGTAAGTAGAAGAAGAGAGTATAAATAAATAAACAACATTGAACCCTTTAGTATCTGATGGTTATTTGGAGAATAGACACACTTTCAGGTAATTTAGCTGAGGTCCTCTCTCTGTATCACTCTAGTGAAAGAGATATCCACATAGGTAGGGTTGGGAGTGTTTAATTAGTAATTTTGAAAGTGTCCTAAAAAAAAAATAAATTAAAAAAAATTCCTCTTTTAGGTACATCATATCTTGTTATTGGCATTTGAAAACTCTGGTCACTGAGAAGCAAGGTGCCAATTCGCAAATAAGACAAGCAGAGCAGAAAACTTCAAAACATCTTCACAAAAAGGAGGAAATTTTTTTTATTAATGCGATCACTCACCTTGACAGCAACAGATTCTGGAGAAGCTCGTTCAATTCTAGTACTTTTGAGGACACCCTTCTCCACGACTTTTATTAGATAATCTGTATCAGGGAGAAGCCCTCTCAGGCGATAACTTCCGAACAAATCTGTAATTGTCTCCTCATAAAAGCCTTTTGACTCTGATCGAGCCTCCACTGAAACACCCTCCTTTGGCTGGCCAGACAATAGAGTAACTATGCCAATAGCACTGCAAAAGAAGTTTGATCATGTTAGTGCCTCATTGGGCCGTATCACTCAGAAAATGAAAACTGCATAAATGGAGGAGTGAATGTTTAGCTAATACTATCTGTGTTCGATTTAAAAGCTATAAAAAATTAAGGAATAAAAGGTAAGACAGGTATGACTACATATAAAGAGCTGAACAGATCAGCGTTCAAGCTGTCCAGCCAGGTAGCTAGGGTAAAGAATATTCAATTAGAGTTCCATAATCCAAAAGGTTATTATTCACAAGCCCACATAATGGAGCTGCACCTGCCGGCTAATAATCTCACACAAAGACAGAAATAGAAATGGATCAGTTTTTTTATCATCAACATAATAAAAATTTATTAATATAAATAAAATAAAGAACATAGGAAAAGAAGGATGACATATCCACCCAAAACAGAGTTCCAAAATGGGACTATCCACTAAGGCAAACCAATTCCAATGAGACGTTATAAAAGGAATACACATAAATTCTGGAATAACAGATAGCTAAAAGGAGATATAGAAGCATGTGCTTTCCCATATTCCATTGATATGTTCATTTTGGTCTTCAAATAATCTCAAGTTCCTTTCTTTCCAAACAACCCATAGCAGAGCCATCACTGCTACTCTCCACAATATCTTTTCCCTTTTACTTTTGTCACATCCCCAGAACTCTATTATCAACATATCAACACAAGATAGAGGAGCTATCAAGCTACGTCAACTCTGAAAAATAACTCATTCCATAATGCTAAAGCCACGGGACAATGTAAAAACAAATGATCCAAAGATTTAGAATCCCTTTTACAAAGAATGCACCACTTTAGAGATAATGCTGCATGAGGTCTCTTCTTTTGAAGAGCATCACAGGTACTGAGTGTTTTAAGAGCCAAGGTCCAACAAAATACTTAATTTTAAGGGGTATCCTCACTATTAAAAACATTTTGGTACTCCCAAGGAGCAGGAACTGCCATTCTGACCCTTCTGGGGAATTCCATCCACAAATTCAAGGTTTATGTCTGGTTGTGTTGCCCTTAAATGACGCATCACTTTGTCTATGCATGCTTCATCTAATCGAATCCTATTTAGTTGGGAAAAATACTAAGTTGAGTTGAGTTGTTGTACACTACACCTCGTCTCTCACAGATAAAATTCTCATAAAATAAATAAATAAATAAATAAAATAAATAAAAATTCTGGTATTCAGTATAGAGGAGCAAAATATCATTGCTTGAAAGTTGAGATTAATCTTTTCTTAAAGATCATTCATATATAACTAAATGACAGTTTACCGAAACTTCAATCCTGCCTTAAAGATGTAATAGTTGTCTCCCAAAGTTTGGTAATCTTAGCTTTCTAAATATTTTAAACAAATCAATGGAATTCAGCATTGAGGTTTCAGATTAGCAATTTCCTCACCAAAATAAGGGATTTAGAATTTTAAATAAAGAACATAAACTCAAATCATTAGTGGGAAACCACTGCTGAGAGTCTTCTTAAAATCAGATGATGAAATATTTAGAAAAAAGAAAGCATACAAATGTCCTAACCATGTCTGACCAATATATCATAGATGCGATATTGAATAAAAAACATCCACAATCACCAAAAATACTGAGAAAACAAAATAGTACTAATTCAACATTCCAATCCATAACTAAATTATTTGTCAACATACAAAAAAACAAGATATGATTTTAGAAACTTTGGTTTCTTAATCCTAGCAATATCATAACCATGTCTGACCAATGTGTGCGTGTGTATGTGTGTGTGTTAAAAGAATAGGACATGCCACAATGTGTTCGACCTTGTTCTTCAGCATGTTCCAGTATATGCTGTCACATTGATATGTCACATATTGTTGTGTGGGCCATTCTTCATTGATGAAACTTCCACACAATTCCAACCACAACAATATGGCACTTATACAACATAGATGATGAAATAAATGACAGATGCAAGAGGAACAGAGAGAGGTAAACCTGTAAGCAACGCGTGTGGCTTTGGAAGATGACTTCCCTTGCCTCCCCAGATCCAAGGTCAATTGCCTGTGCTGGAGGTCGAGAAAGCATACTCCTACAAAAACGTAATTAGTTGTTTACTTCAATATTTGGAATACCACAAAACTTTGGCATTCTTGAAAGCCTTTTTGAGAGAGTCCATGGCAAGGAACAAATGCATAGCAATGGGGAATTATGAAAAGGTCAAAAACTCAAGGGGATTAACTTGAAGGCAACAAAAAGCGAATTTGCGATTACAACTAATTCAAAAATCCCAGTGCCAAGGGTTAGGAGTCTCCCCAATGACCAAATTGAGGTTATTACCTCAGCACTCCAAATTTTAACCAGGTAAGAATACCAATTATTTACTACTGAATCTTAATGCATCATTGATTCATTATTCCAATAGAAAAAAATTAACTACCCAAGTACTTGACAAAAAAAGAGTATGTAGGAAACCAGGGAAAATAATCAATAAAGAATTAATAATCAGCACTTCAAGCATCTAAGAGTGGTGAGTTCCAAAGAAGTACCTTTAGCAGAGGTCGGAGATAGAAACTTCCCAGGAAATAGTTATCAAAAATGAAAATTCCACCAGCACCAGCTATTGAGGTTGTTCCTGTAACCATCTTCAACCACTCAATGACAACAGGACAGAAGGAAAAGGATCCTTTACATCTTCTTCAGAGTATATTCTCACAGAAATTTGACCAAGCTTTTGGCAAGAAAATGAATAAGGGGCCAACAGGTTTTACATAATAGCCAAGCTGCAAAAGAAACAAGAAAATAATGAGGTCCAACAGGTTTTATATAATAGCAAAGGCTGCAAGAAACAAGAGAAACATCAGGCATTATGCCCAAAAATAAGAAAAAACACATAAAACTTAATCTGTGCGTATTCTGCTAATGGAGAAGCCATTCTCCTCGATACTATATCAAAGAGTTGCCAAAATGTGGTCAAGAATGCAACCAAAAACATATGCCCTACTTTAAGATAATGAATCATGCTTACTGCATCTGACCATAAGTTGCAAGCTAGACCGAAAGGTTTTCCAATGGGAAACGAAGGCATCAACCTAGGTATCTACTTCTTTAAAATTGTATCAATACTTGCTTGCAACCATAAATAAATAAATAAATATATATATATATAAAGCAACACAAAAAAATGTCAAGAAGTTGAAAAGGTAAGGTAAGGTAAAGAATTTGGCAGTGAGGTATAGAATTTGGATTAGAGGGGAAAAAATGCATAAAGCCTAAAAGGTATACCCTCGATATACAAAAAGAAAGGCCAAACAAAACCTATAGATCAAGGTAATTACAAGGGATATCCCAGTTAGAACCTAACTGAACATTAAGGTCAGTTGGCCAAATACTATGTAATTGGGAGGCCTTGAGTCCAAAAGTACAACTGACGTGGATGTGAGCATTCCGCTAAAGCAGGGGGACCAACAACATACACAGGTTATGGATATCAGTCCCAAGGCCATTAAGAAAGAGGACAACAATATTAGGTTTGAATGGAATAAGCATTCAATTGGTTATAATTGAGGCTGATTAAGGTTTGAACTCCTAATTAAAGGAAAATCTATTTACGTATCACATGAATGTAGTAAGGCAAAAGAGAAAGAAAAGAACAAAAAAAAGGCATTGTTAAAGCATAATTTAGAAGAAATGAAGGCATGCAATTATGCATAAAGGTATAACATAAAATGTGCATTTCTAAGACAGCTAGGATGGTAGCAGAGCCATTCCCTTGGCTCACCTTGGCATTTGGTAGTTTCAAACTTTGAATACTAATGAGCTTCACTTGCAAAATATTATGAAAAAAATTGATTTTTATTGGTGATACAGCCACTTTGGAAATGACTTTCCACAAATAAGAGTATGAATAAAATATGAACTATAAAATGCAAGTCACCAAAATTTTGTTCAATAACATGATTTAAAAAGCTAGACCTTCCTAGATAGTTACAGAAAGCATATCACATTCAATTGCACCAAATAAAAATATTATACTATGGACATTATTCCAAGTAAATGTCCCATACCTTTGAAGCCTCAATGTTGTAACTTATATCATTCATATAGGGGTCCTCCAACAAATAAACCATCTGTCCCCTGTTGTAGTTTCAATGGCTAAATCACCTTGCTTTAGTGGGGCATTGGAGCTATCTCCAGCAGCCACAATTTGCTACGATAACACCAGAAAATGGGTGGGGAAACTGATCCTTCAATGTACAATCCTGGTCGACCAGAGAATTGAGGACTTGAAGCTTGGCAAACCATGGTGTGCCACTGAGACCTAACAGAACAAGGAAAACATCTTGAAAATTGTTGCTTCAATAGAACATCAGCTCAGAATTTTTGTAAATTAAATCATTGCATCTCACATCGTGTTGTCTAGGATAAAACAAGATCGTTTTTCCACCCTTATTCCTGAAACACATCCAAAAAGATGTTTAAGATACAAAAAATTGCATTAGCAGCAAGACAGGTAAGTCACGTATCTGAGAACATAACATAAAAGAGAAACAACTAATAGAAAACAACAAGGCAGCATTACTAACTCGCATCACACCCCCTATAAAGTTCATCCCAAAAAGACGAAAAAAATTACAACCTGAAAGGTAATATTTCAACTCTTTAAATCAACATAGCCAGTTTGCAGTCACTTAGTCACATCTCTAGGAGTTTAATTTAGAAGATCGTCCAAGGGGATGAAGATCTCCGATCTGGAAGTTGTTGAAGGTAGGCAGCCTTAATCTCCCCCAACCCCCCCCCCCCCCCAAAAAAAAAAGGAAATAAACTAAAATAGCAGGCAGACATGAATATACACATAGTTGGGCCCATTGACTCAAGCCAGTGACACAGAATTGGGGCAGATGAGCATTGCCACGGCACCAGGTCACAGCCTCATCTCAAACAGTTCAATGTAATAAAGTTGGCCCATTGAATTTCTAGAAACTAAAAACTAAGTAAAGAGAAGAACATTTGAGATAACAAAGATCACTTTATGTTTACACTGATTGAGATTATGGCTCCGAACTTTACCTTCTCAACAAATTATTCGATTTCAAAATTGAGAAACATGATGCAACTTCAAAAAGCTTAAGTTTCTATTTAAAATTTCTTAAATTATTCATGCAAAATATGTAAATCAAGTTAGGGATTTCCCATTATTGGCCACAAACAAGATACAAGCATACCAAATAAAACATGATTAAGTTGGAGTCTTCAACTACTAATAAATAAGGTGTGGATCTTTCTAATCATCAGACAAATACTTACTGAGATGACTAAGTCATTAAGTGATATAACAATATATGTACCGTGAGTCCTGAGGAGCAAAAGTAAGTTTATCTCCAGGATTAGCCCACACTGAATACTCATACACAGCTACACTAGAATGATCATCTTCACCAGCTACAAGTCTGGCAGTAGTACTTTCCACAAGTGTACCCTCCTCCTTATATAGTGTATCAACCAATATATTCTCTGGTAATTCATTTACGCCATCGAGTGAGCTTGAATTAACAAGGATTTGTCCTCCAAGGAGGTATTCTCTCCTTTTAGATAGATAGGCTGCAGAAAGCCAATAGTGAAACAAGAGGGGAAAAGGAAGGGGGAAAAAATTAAAAAAAAATGTGCAGTAAAATAAATGTTAAAAGACAAAGATAAATTGAATAGACGCCATACCGATGGGTCAGATGTATCAATTTTTCTAGATGAGCTTCCAAAGAAAACACATGAGTTAACAAATTGAAGTTCATGCACTCCAGGAGATTCTACACATATGTGCTGTGAACCTTTCTGCAGTCCAAACAAAAGACAAAAACCAAAAATGACTTCCATGATGGAATGATAGAATCTCTATATTATATGAACTTCAAGCGGGAAAAATTTCAGTATACTGATAGAACCTTAATTCTCAAATTCACATGAGAACCATCAGGTTGAGCCATGTAGGCATCTACATCATGGGTAGAAATTAAATTGACCCAATAACCTTTCTGCACAAAGGCAATCCCATTTACATCTTCTGTGCCAACATCCACATCAATAGAACTCTTCTCCCAGCACCACTTATCTTCCCCAGACACTTGCCCTGGAGAATTATATTTCACCTAGAAAAATAAAACATCCATCACTAATCAGAAACGTTCAAGTAACATATGATCGCAAAGTAAAGCAACCATAACATGGTGCCAATTCACAACCACTCTGGTGCAAACAGAAAGATAAAGGCCAAAAGTATACAAAAGTAAATTATGTATCTATGCCCTTCTTTCTGATGCTAGGGTTAACCTTTGGCGGAACTAATCCCCTAGAGCTCCTGACCCTATGCCCTTATTATACCAAGAAAAATAATCAAATACACACAAAAATTCAATATATATAGCAGATAATGAGCAAGATACCTCGAGCTTGTACTTCCCAGGGAAAACATTGGGAAACAAAAATTCATTACTCTCATCAGATAAATAAACTGTCTTCCTCTCTTCTTCACTTTTGCCGCCCAACCATCTAAGTGTGATAGAAACCAATGAGTCACATTTCTCCTTGCAGGTTACTGCCCCAGTAACTTTCACTTGTGCCTAAGTTTTGAGAGAAACACATTAGATTAGTATCAAAATTTCACATTCAGCTACAGAAATTCACCTATTAATCAATTACCAGTTATAGCAAAATAATAATTCAATTTGATGCTTTACTATAGTTCTATAATATTCTTAAACCTAAGTTCCAGCTGCAGATATCCTGATTCACACAGTTTATTTAAGAGAAATACAATTTTCAAGAAATAAGGTGCGCAAAGTAGTATATAGAATTTCCAATTATCCAAAAGGGAGAGAGATTAAATTCTAATTGAAATACAAAAGGAGTCTTAACATCTCTACATCTGGGAAAAATCACCTGATGAAATTTAACATTCAGTACTGGATTGTTGACCACAACATCAACATGAGATGGCAAAAACAAAAGGCTGGGAGAACTCTCAGGTTGGGCTGCTAGAGCAGACAAGCGATATTCACCTGGTGGAACCTGAAATATAATCTAATCAATCAGAAATTGATATAACTGACTTCGAAAGCAAATCCTAATTTTCATCATCAACAATTAATACGTTGAATCAGTTACACAACGGAAAACAATGCTTAAAAATAATGTTTGCTGGTCCTGCAGATGTGAACTTGAGGATTCAATTTGATCAAAATTATTACAACAGCGTTTTCAAAACCCCCATAAAGATTGTTATTAAGTTTGCTACTGCATAAGAAAAATTCACCTTTAAAAATAAGTCATATACTGAGAGAACAAATGAACTATCTTGCAGTGTGGTGTCTGCTTCTGCTAAAGCCTAAACCACATACCATGGAATTTTGAAATGCAACAAAGAATTCATACATGGCCAAAATGGCCCAAACTGCTCTAGAGCCTCATACCCAAAGAATTATCATATAATACGCTTCTAGGAAGATTATACAAGCTAATGCTCTAGAAGGACAAATAATAAGAATGCCCATGGCATAAATGAGTTAGCCAGCTAGGCAACCCCATTAACAACCTATATGTGTGCAACTCTCATGCCCAAATTAGACAATTAAATCCTCTAATTTTAAGGATATTTGAAGAACTAGTAAGTCAACTTTGATGATTAAAAAAAAAAAAATTGGCTTTTCACATGGAAAGTAAACAAAAATTTTTATTTTTACCCAAGTTCTATAAAAATTCAAATATATTACTTAATAATAATATTATCTCATGCCAATGGATCATACAATAAAAAGGGACAACCAAGCGCATAAAACTCCCGTATTGCAGGGTCTAGAAAGTATCATACAATATAATATGTTTAAACATTCACGACACGTCCACGTATTAATACATACTCCGATATCCAAATTAAGATTCTGACACCTGGACAGATACATGCACACGACACTCATACATGAGTCCATGAAACATAGGGATAAACTTTTAGGGGCATGCTTGGGTTTACCTTTAGGGGTTTCATATAAGGTGGCCAACATTTGGGAGGTGGTGATGGTGCATTTTCAAAAACGGCTTTCGAGATGGAAGCAAAAGTATAGATAAGGAACATATCACCCTTATTAAGAGCACTTTTATCCAGTCTGGCGGTTTCCCTAACTTATTTCATATCCCTATTTACTATGCCAATGTCAGTAGTCAACAAGTTGGAACAACTTCAAAGGGAGTTTCTTTGGGGAGGTATAGGTGACGCCAAAAAATATCATTTGATTGATTTGAAGATTACACATCTCTCTTGGAAGCATGGTAGGATTTGTATAAGAAGACTAAAACAGTTTAAAAAGGCTTTAATGGGGAAATGGTTGCAGAGGTTCACGAGAGAGAGGGGTTATGGAGAATCATCCAAATATGGCAAGGGTTGGGGTGGTTGGATGCCACTAAAGGGGATTAATTCTCATGGTTGCAGTTTGTGGAAAGGAATTCAAACATTCTAGAATGAATATAAACATTACCTTGTTTGGCAAGTAGGGACTTGTGAGATGATCAAATTTTGACTTAAGGTAGACTAGAGGATTTGTCCCTAGACATCTACGATCTTGCATGGGACGAGCACATCTCAGTAACAAACTATTTGCTTCTTAATGGCCAAGTGAATGAATAGAATGTAATATTGCGTAGGAATTTGTTTGACTGTAAAGTGGAGAGGTTTGTCACATTGATGAAGTCATAGCATAATTTGAAAGTAGTGGAGGGAGAGAACAAGGTTAAATGGGCTTTATCGAAGTCGGGTAGACTTGAAGTTAAATCATTCTATAATAGCATTATTGGGATTGTCAGGTGTCCAACAGTGGAAAATTTGGATAGCAGGTGTGACTCCTAAAGTGGCCTTTTTAGTTTACAAGGCGAAGTGTTTTGACAAGTGTTTGTTGGCCAATGTTGGCTTTGTAAAGGGGATGGAAAATCTATCAAGCAATATTTGTTCATTATTCGTGGTTGGCAGAGTTGTCAAATTTGGTTTTAAGTATTTTTCAAGTCCAATAGGTCTTTCCCGAGGATATTAAGAATATATTTGAGTCTTGGTGAGAGTATAGGTTGTCTGCTCAGATTAGAAAGGTGCGGTAGGTGATTCTTTTCTACTACATGGCTTCTTTGGAAGGAGTGGAACAGAAGAATGTTTCAAGGATTAGAAATGCCTAAATGCCTTCGTAAAGATTTTTGGTTCATTTTTGTCAGTTTTGTATAGATGGTGGTTGGGGGGGGAGCATAGAGCCCAATTTATTTTCTTTGGGTGTTTTGTAGAGCACATAGAAGTATAGAAGTGGGGATGGGTTTCTTGTTGGTCGCCAAATCCTTAATGCTTGTTTTTATTAATTACTGACCCAAAAAAAAAAAAAGCATGCATCAACAGTAAATTGTTCTAGAGAAGTTCACAGCAATAATTGAAGAAAAGGTTTCAATTGGCTTTCCTTTTCAAATGTCACTGTGCAATTTATTTTTATTATCATTGTGCAAACATGAGCAAATATTTATTACACAAAAAATATGTATATATATATATCCAACACACTGAAGAGACAAAAAATATCACATGTCTTAATAAATCGTAAATGCATGTAGTCATAAATTCATAATATATGGCAAAAGTTGAGGATGGATCTGAAGACTAAGGAAAAATTCTTGAGACCAATCTCAACATACCTCAAAGCAGAAATTGCCACTCTCATCAGTCTGCTTAACTTGAGGCTTAACATTCTCTGGTCCATGAGTCAAGGCTACCTAGAATCCATACATAGTCCACAAGTAGGACAAGAAAATGAAGGACAAATGTAAACTAGTATTAAGTTCCACATCAGTTGCAAATTGTAACAGTAAAGGTCCCAATGGATAACCTTAACAATGCCCTTGTTTCTAACAAGTGAAAAAGAAAACACATCCTGACCAAAAATAAATAAATAAATAAGATAAAATATCTGGAAGAAGAGAAATTAAGGCTTTGACATATAGTCAAATTTTCCTGGTTCCAGGCTCACTGAGCAACTTGAGTGGTTAGACACAACAATAGCCACTCCCTACACTAGAATAGACACGACACCACCCTACGACAGCAACAACCACAAAGACATCTCCCCAATAGCCAAAACAACAAAACCATTATCACAAGTCATTAAACCACAAAAACCCCATTCAGTCTCCACAAAACCACTACTTACCTGCCCTGACACCAAATCTACCTTCGGTTTCAGAAAGATTGAATCCCACTCCTATGACCACCATATTCTTACATTACCAGCACACACACAAACTCCCATCTGCAATCCCAATTGCCACCGCTATATCAAAAGTGTGTTTACTACCACGTCTCGAGACAAATTCTGACAGCAATTGCAAAACATTGCCCACTTTCAAATTATAAGGTAGCTACTTGAAAAGAAAAAATTTGGAATTGGTAAAGATAACTATAATCAAAGGCAAGAATGTCTATTCAAAACTAATATGTTGCATGGATGTTATTGAAGACTTGAAAAGAAAAATTACCTTTGCCTTGTAATCAGAACTAACCATCTGAACAACACCACAGACATCATACGAGACCGCTTTAATATCTACAACTGAAGCCATGTTTGGCAAAACCTAACAGTACATATGAATTAAGAAAATATATATATATAAAAAAAAAAAAAAAAAAGAGGACAAAAGTCAAAAGGTGAAAAGGAAATTTGGTACAAAGTATTGTTGCACTAAATTTTCGAACACGCATGTAAAAATGATAATTTAATGTCCTCAAGAATGGGTCAATCTTATAATCGGATCAAAGAATTTTTCAATTAACTTTACCAAAAAGTCCTTCAATTTCTCGAACTTGTAATGCTCCTTCTTTGCTTCTATTAAATAGCGACTAGAGGTAACCTACAACATTCAAGAACTAGGCTAGTCAAAAAAAAAACTATACAAATGCTATCAAACATGATAAAATGGTGCTCTCCCCCACAATCATAAACCAATGAAGATATAAAAGGCAATAACTATCATATCAAGTAATCACCATAGGTAAAACAGAAAAACAGCATACTAAATATCAACTGAAGATAAAAATACAGTGTAATAATTAACAAGCTAAATAAGCCCATAGAGGGGGAGAGGGGAGGGGCTGAGAGAGAATGGGATGAGGACAGAGGGAGAACAGCACATTTGATCATCATAAACACGCTAATCCAATTACCTGATCGAGCTTGTAATATCCTTCTTTGTCAGTAATTGACCTTTCTTGACCATCAACTATAATTTTTACTCCATCCACTCCCATATAATTCCCATCAACTACACGACCTCCAACAGAAAATCCAGTGACCTACACCAATTACACAGGTATAGTGAAGGATACTGCAAGATTCTGGAAAAGGTTGCACATGATGCAGGAACGAGTGCTTTGAACAGATTTAGCGTGCCAGTTGGTGCTCACAACACTACAGTAGCTACCATTCACATGGCACAGTAAGAAGTTGATGTAGTGCAGTAAGGTAGCAGAAGTGAGCACTGCTGGAGATTTGGCCATAAATGTTGGGGGGGGTGTGGGGGTGTGTTTTTATTTGGCTATGTATGGTGTTTGCAACGACAAAATCAAAATGGGCATTATATCAACAAAAACTATACCCATATAAACAGAAGCACTCACATCAAAGAGGTAAACACACAAAATATCATTGTTTTGAAAATATAACAAAAAAATACCATACCTGAAACTTTCGAAGAACCATTGCATGATCATGCTCAACAGCCACCGACAGGGAGGGGGGTGAAACATCAAAAACCGTATTCTCACCTTTGTAATATGGTATAAGTTCATACACACCTGCAATAATTTCAGTGAATCAAAGGGAGCAGATTCAAATAAAAAGCTGTTTATTGCTAGAAAACATAATTAAACATAATGCATCTCAAGATTCTCAGCATGGCAAAATATTCAATATAAAGTATAAATAACTACCATACAACACTAAACAAGTAAATAGAAGCATGAATGGAAGCACACTTTCTCCCTCTAGTAAGTGGTTCTGCAAAATCAATACAGTGCATAAGATATTGCAAAGTTCCATTTTTTTACTTAAAAGCCAAAGCCAAATAATCTTTCAAATTTAAAAAAAAAATAATAATGATGATGATGATGATGTACTCTCAAAGGTTGTTGCCAAAGAAAATGTACAAAAGAATAGGCTAGAATGGAATGCCCATTCCCATTCCTTTTCTCAATAGAAGGAATGCTCATTCCCTTATGAAAAAAGAACAGAAAATTTAAGAGAGAGAGAGAGAGAACACAAAGGCAAATGGTGGTCGTCGCCAACACTACCCACACTACCTCCACCGTCATTTGAGACTGCTTATCACCTCCACCACCACCTCCTTCAGCCACCATCATCACTACCCACACTGCTCCATCAACACCACTGCCACTGTCATTTGCGTCAACCATTGTCACCTCCACTGCTACCGCCAGCTCCACCACCATCAACTACTACCATCCACCACCACTTTTAGAATTTTTTTTTTATTTAATTTCATTTTAACTTAATCTAAACTAATATTAAAAAAATTGTCATTCTATTCTAAAATTAATTAATTTGGAAAACAAACAAGAAAATGGGAATGACCGTTCCCTCCCCACCTTCACTCATTCCATTCCATACCCACATAAATAACGTAGCCTAGTAAGCCTTGGGTAACTTAGATACATATTAGAAGGCTCATACAAGATCTAAAAGTAGATGTGGGATATCAAATAAACAAAAGTTTGCGTTCCTAAGATAATTAAAAATAATAAGAACAAACAAAAACAGAGGAATTTCATTAGCAAGAAAATTGGCCTTACCGCAAGGTATTGACTTAAATGTGAACATTCCCTCTGCGTCGGAGATAGCATGACAGAGAGCTTTTCTTTGCCCAGGAGCATTGCCAGAGCCCTGGGGGCAGTCCACCCTCGAGACATCATTTGAGTATAAATAAATTTGAACTCCCAAGATGGGATTTCCCTAACCAAAAGGAAACAAAGATGATGCATCATGTATTAGCTTTTTTTACTTGCACATCATGTTAAACGATACCTCAAAGAACAAAACTCAGCAAACTTCAATTCCTATGCTTGTGTATGTAATAGACCACGACCATCAGTCCACCCAAGTACCTTAGATATCTAAGGGTCTCGTCTCCTAAATGATACAATAATGTCATGACTCAATAAAGCCTAGCATATGCAGAAGGGTTAAACGTATAATGGTAAGCAATTAATCAGAAATGAAGGCTGTGACGAACAGCTTTTCCAGCTAGGAGTGTATTCTTAGAAAATGGGATTGCATGCCTTAACTATAATGGTAAGCAGTTACACAAAAGTGATGGTTGTGACAAACAGCTTTTCCAGATAAGGAGTGTGCCCTTAGAAAATGGGATTGCATGCATTATGCCCCAACACCCCCCCCCAAAAAAAAACAAAGAAAAGAAAAAATCCCCCACCAACCCAAAAGAAAATGAGGCACGCATGCATGGCTGAGTTCCAGTACCAACACGGAAACATTGAAATGCCAGCTTAGACCCAAAAAAAAAGTGAAATGAAATGCCATATTTTATGATGGATTACTGCATCCAGAAGTAATACTGTTCTACAAACATGGAAGCATCCACCACCACTCCATCCAGTGGATTCCCAGATATATGGAAAAATAAAATATATATATATAAAACTGAAATGTAAATAATTCATGTTCCAAGTCCTCAAATGAAGGAACACAAAATAATGCACAGCATATATAAGGGAGAATTACAAGAAAATTACATATTGTGAAACAATTATTGGTGAAAAAGAAAATACCTGAGCAACTACATGTCCATGGATATCATACCCAGGAACAAAGAAAATGTCATCAACCAAACCATTTCCAAACCCCAATTCCACCTGCAACAAACGCACACCCATTATTTTGTGTGTGTATTTGGTGGGGACATGAGAAGACCAACAACAACAAATAGTAGATAGGGGAAGTGCGTCTTTTAAAAGAAACAATCAACTGACCTCCGTGGAACCTCTAACTTCAACACTCAAATCGGGACGCGAAGCTCGTAGTTCGTATCTCCCTAGACCCAAGAATAGCTTATGTTAAGCTAATGACACCATCTTTTTATAATCAATAACGATACCAAACCAGAATAGCACTAGAAAAAAATTATAAGAACTGGAAAACAATTGTATGTTATTAAGCAATTTAATTATTTCCAGAAAGTATGCATTTAGGTTGTTTAGAGATGGTAATGAGGCTTTCCATTCGAGGAGTTCTCAGATAAATTCAAAATGTGGCCCCTTCTTTGTAGGGATGAATTTGCACACCTGGGATAATGTTTGTGAATGAGTAACTTCCTGTAGATGATGTTAAAACAGATGAGACAAGATCACCCCAGGGAGATAAAAGCTCAACATTTACATTTGCTGGACCCCCGTTTTTATTTGAACAGCTATCTCCGCCAACAGATCCCACAACTCTTCCAGAGATGGTGAACCTATAGAGATAGGAAATCTAGGGGGTGATATACAGCACAATATTGAATTTAAGCAAGTAAAAGAAGAATTTGGTAGTAGTACAAGCAGAGTTGACAACATGAATAAAATAACACAAAAAGTAACATATGAAAAAAAAATAATGACATAAATCAACTTAACATACCCAGTGAATCTAAAATTTATATCCTCATTGGCATTGCAACCAGTGTTATCAACAACAACAGGAACCTAAAAATTAAAACAACAATTTCCCTCTCAGATTTTGGAGCAAACGAAACTACAGAATGCACTTACATAAAGGATCAGAAACTTCCTATTTGCCAAATTGATGTATCAACAACTCAACTCAGCAAAGCCTTACTCCAAACTAGTTGGAATAGGCTAAAATATACTTAACTTGATCTGGATCCCATGACCATCCTTCTGGTCCCTTGATTTTTATTACAAATGAACCCTGCAGATGAAAGTAGTTAAAAATGAGAACTAAACACCTGCTACATAGGAAGGTCAAACCAGCATGTCAAAAGTAAAAAAATACCTGGGTTACGGAACAGGAAATTCTGGTCTGGACTGAGTTTACAGTTCTTTCTTAATTTGTATTGTTATTTTTCTAAATAAACTAGATAGACTGGCCATAAAATTGGCTTGGGTATGTGCCAACAAATATGCCAATAAATAGATCAAGTTTGTTGTGGCTAGATGACACACCATCTCACACTAGCCAAATTCAAGCCATCACCAGCTTTACTTAGTAGTCTTCGAAGTTTTGGAAACATTAATTGACTCAGAAACCACTGAACCAGATGTTCAGATGCATTGCACCCAAAAAGATTTACTAAACAAAAGGTAAAATCAAATTAATAATAAAGCTCGGCCTCAGGAAAGAGAGAGAGAGAGAGAGAGAGAGAGAGAGAGAGATAACGTTTGCAATTTGTTATTTATGTTAAGGCAGAAAGTATTTGTAACACCGGTATTTATTTTGGCTATTTATTTGAGATTTTGGGCTTACGAAATATTTGAACTTAAGATTTGGTGTAGATGATCGGATTTATTTTATTTTTCCTGAGACGGGTCTGGCTCGAAGTTGTGATGGGCTGGAGAATTAGGCCAACAGCCAAGCCCATTTTCTTTTTTTTTTTTTTTTCCTTTCTTTCTTATTTTCTTTCTTTTCCTTATCTTTTCCTCTTCTCCTCCAGCAGCGGAGCACACAGGAGAGAGAAAGGAAAGAGAAGAGAGAGAAAGTGAAGACCAAGAAGTAGAATCAAACTGATCTAGAGCTATTTGACGTCCTAATGTTGTGGTGGTGGTGTTCGTTTGTGCTGGTTTGGCTCGAGTTAATATCTCAAATTCATGCTATTTACAAAAATAAACACCTAAATAAGCCTCATCTACCTCAAATCCTAATAAAATAGAAGAAATGGGGAAAACCCTTAGAACTTTCGAAAACTTGAATGGCTTGAAACTGTTACCTCGAGCCAAACCAACACCAACGGACACCACCACGTCTGGACGATAATTCCTAAGAACCATTTTTTGGGCTCGTTTTCAACAGAACTCCCATATCAAACACAACCCAAATCATCCATCCAAGCCACAAGCTCAACAATCAATCACATGTAAACACCTCAATAGCATGTTTATTTAACATTAATCCCAACAATAAGGAATGCAAGATTTCAACACATATATGCATACATATACACATCTCTATATTACATATATCAACCCAAATATATTAAATATTTGGCCTAATTAAGCATGTAATATCTTAAATTCATGCTATTTACAAAAATAAACATCTATACAAGCCTCATCTATCTCAAATCCTAATAAAATTGAAGAGATAGAGAAAACCCTTAGAACCCTTCAAAACTTCAATGACTTGAAAGTCTTACCTCGAGCCAAACCAACACAAACGACACCACCACGCCTGAATGACAGTGCACAAGAACCCTTTTTTGGGCTCGTTTTCAACAAAATCCCCGAACCAAAAACAACCCAAATCATCCATCCATGCCACAAGTTCAACAGTCAATCACATATAAACATGTAAACACCTAAATAGCATGTTTATCTAATATTAACCCCAACAACAGCTCAAAGAAATGCAAGATTTCAACACATATATGCATATATTCACACATCTATAGATACATATGTATATATCATATTTCTATAGATGTGTATATATATGCATATGTGTATTGAAATCTTGCATTCCTTTTGAGTTATTGTTGGGATTAATGTTAGATAAACATGTTATTGAGGTGTTTACTTGTTTATATGTGATTGATTGTTGAACTTGTGACTTGGATGGATGACTGGGTTTCCTTTGGCTTGGAGGTTCTATTGAAAACTAGCCCAAAAAATGATTCCTAGGCACTATTGTTTGGACATGGTGGCATTCATTTGTGTTAGTTTAGCTCGAGGAAAGAGTTTCTAGCCATTAAAGTTTCGGAGGGTTTCAAGAATTTTCTCCATTTCTTCTATTTTATTAGGATTTGAGGTAGATGAGGCTTGTGTATATGATTACATTTGTAAATAGCATGAATTTGAGATATTACATGCTTAATTTGGCTAAGTATTGAATATATTTGTGTTGATGTATATAGATGCGTATACATATGCATACATGTATTGAAATCTTGAATTCCTTTGAGTTGTCATTGAGATCGACGTTAGATAAACATGCTATTGAGGGTTTATATGTTTATAAGTGATTGATTGTTGAGCTTGTGGCTTGGATGGATAATCTGGGTTATTTTTGGTTTAGGGGTTCTATTGAAAATGAGCCCAAAAATGGCTCCTTGGCACTATCATTCGGACATGGTACTGTTTGTTTGTGTTGGTTTGGCTCAAGATAAGAGTTTCAAGCCATTGAAGTTTTGGAGGGTTTTAAGGCTATACTCCCTTTCTTCTATTTAATTAGGATTTGAGGTAGATAAGGCTTGTATGTATGTTTTTCCCATTTCACTTCTCCTCTAGCAGTTGAGCATGCAGGAGAGAGAAATGAAAAAGAGGAGAGAAAGTGAAGACTGGAAAGTAGAATCGAACTGATCTGAGCTATTCGATGTTGTGATCGTAGTAGTGTTCGTTTGTGTTGGTTTAGGCTTAAGGTAAGAGTCAAGCCATTGAAGTTTTAGAGAGTTTTGAGGGTTTTCTCCATTTCTTCTATTTTATTAGGGTATATGGTTGATGAAACCTGTATATGTGTTATGTTTGTTACATATTGAAATATTGAGATGATTGGTCATAACGATGTGGTTATGACATTAATGACGAGGTATGTGATATTCTATTAATAACGAGTTTGGTAGTGAAATTATAGATATAAAATTTAAGAACTACGGCAACCTGAGGCAGCTTAGACCCGAGTCTAGTCTTAACTATGGATAGTAATATTGGTGCTTATTCTTTTAATCGAGAGCTGGGCTATCGGTGCTACAAATTGTGTGACCAAGAGTGTGGTCCAATATTTACTTTTAAGATGTCTTGTTTTTAGGAGATATAAAGATGATTATGGTGTATATTATGGCCGTGTATACCTTAGATGAGGTCATAGGGAGAATGACGTTAAATTGACTTATGTTGTTGTTT
>CM034244.1:1059138-1261638 GCA_019916065.1 Vitellaria paradoxa
AGATAAACGAATAGGATAAATGTGAGTTTAATTATTGAGCTTTTCTTTTTATTTCATTGTTTCAAAAATAATCTTAATATATGTATATTATTAGCCCAAATGAAAACTAACTGCAAACGAGATTAGTTTATTTATTATTATAATTTTTTTTTATCTGTGTAGGCAAAATATTTATTCTTTTAATTAAATCATTTCGGTTTACCTCATTTGGAATTGGAATGCCCTCAATTATATTGCTAATTTATTCTTTTTAAATTTAAAGTTTGAGTTACAGTGCCAAAAAAATAATAATAAAATAAAATAAAAAAGACGAAACTGATTTTATCATGTAATTTGTTTTTTTTATTTGTTGGACTATGAGGCAACCAAGTATAATGTTTAACCCGAGCTGATATTATATTTATTTATATTTATTTAGAATGGACCGTTTAGGGGTTTTGGTGCACTAATTTTATTAAAAATCTCTGAAAATTTCTAAAAATAACTCACTTTTTATCTCAACGCATGAATTACAAACTCACAATTTATATCACTTTATCTTATTTTATCTCACCTTCTGTCACCCTAATCACACCTTTAATAAGTGTGACCATATGACGTTCATGAAAACTTTAGGGCCCGATTGGATAGTGTTAAAATTTTAGGAGAATAAGTTTTAGAGGGGGTATTATTTTTAAAGGTTGGCCCACATTGATGATGTTTATGAAGAGAGATAACTTTTGACTTAGTTTGGATGTTTTATAAATAAGAGGGGTGAAGGATGAAAAATCAATTAAATGACTCTTTTGCCCTTGTGGTGTCCCAAACTTGCAAAACCCACTCTATTTAATTATTTTTGGACAATTTGAAGTTATATTATTTATTTCATTGAAATTTTAATTTTTTATAAATTTATTTAAAGAACTTTTTTTTAAATATATACTTTTGAATGATTGGTTATTATCCAAATTTTTTAATTAATTTATTTTGACTTGTTGGTTTATCTATTATTTTTTTTATTAGTATTATATTTATTTTAATCAAATTAACAATACCATTAACCAGGGTTAAAAAGGTCAAAAATCCACCCACTTGAAGGGGATAATTTTTGTTAACCCCAACCCAGCCCAAAAATTATCCCCTGCGGGGGCTAAAATGAAGAGGGGTAAAACGAAGACCAGGGAAGATGGGGAAAAATAGGCTGTCAAATCATAGAAAGAGGTGGGGCCCACCTTTATGAGGGCGTTAAAACTTTGGAGATGTGCTTTACCTTCAACCAAGTGAGCCCTTAGTGATGAATCATACAGAGGTTGCCAGAAACAATTACATGCACACATATTATTGCGTCAATATGATATTTTTTAAATATGAAATGCAAAATCATTATATCGTTTTTGAATTATTTCTTTAATGGGGATATACAGAGAGTGGGTTTAGAAAATTTGTTGAGTGTGAATAAAATTAAACAAAAACAAATATTACAAATTTTTAAATGACAAATTTTAGATATCGTTTAAAAGTTTAAATTTTAATAATTTTTGAATATTTTTTACGAAAAATTACTAGTTATAATTTTCAATGCATTTGATAAAATAATATAGTAATTTTAACAATTTTTAATAACTTTTAGCAATTTTTAAATTTTTGGTAAAATTTTTGGTAATTTTTGATAATTTTACAAGTTTTGACAACTTTTAAGTTGTGCAAGTCACTATAACTGAGTAAAAAAGTAGTAAATTTTAATTGATTTGGGAATACAAAAAAATTATTAAGAGCCCGTTTGACAACCAAAAACTAACAAAAAAATATCAAAAGTTACATTTTGTAACTTTTGGTGCGTTTGGTAAAATTATAAATTTTTCTACTTTTTGGTTTGCTACAGTAAGAAGTAAAACAAAAAGTTGCCATTTTTTTTTGCTACAGTAAAAAACATACCAAACACATAAAAGTTGCCATTTTTTTTATTTGCTACAGTGAAAATTTTACCAAACACCAAAAAATTACAAAAAAAATGCTAAAAAATACATTTTGTTCAACCAAACACAAAAAAATGTAAAAAAAAACACACAAAAATACCAAAGTTGAGCTTTTTTTTCCATTTTTTGAACTGCCAAATGCCCTCTAAGAGGCCATTTGGATGTTCAAATAAAGCAAAAAACCTTAACTTTTGGTAGTTTTTTATGTATTTTTTAGTTACATTTTTTGTGTGTTTTGTGGAATAAAGTATAATTTTTAGCATTTTTTTATAATTTTTAGGTGTTTAGTAAATTTTTTAATGTAGCAAAGTAAAAAATGATAATTTTTGTGTGTTTGGTAAAACTTTTGGTTTTATTTTTTACTGTAACAAAGTAAAAAAGTGAAAAAATTTGTGACTTTACCAAACGGACCAAAAGTTACAAAACTTTTGGTACTTTTTTTGCTAGTTTTTTAGCCTCCAAAGGGGCCCTAAAGGTATTTAAAAAGGTAAATTTTAAATTCTATTGGGGCAATTTATGTAATAGGTATTAAAAAACAAAAATTTGCAAAAAATATAAAATCATTTAAATTTTTCAGCCAGTGGGGAGAGCTCCCCCCGGGGGCCCATACTAAATCCTTCTCTTGATATATATGATTTACGTGTAAAAATATCTATAATGCCATTGGATTAGGCCGGTGTAATGGTCTTAAACATGGGTTTGAGCCTTCTCGTTGAAATTGTTACGTTATGGTCCAAGCCCAGTTGATCCGATCGGGACTTATTTTCATGGGCGGATGAGGTTGGCGCGTTCTAACGTCCTCTCATGGGATTTTCAAACTGTTCTTGAAAAAATGACTTATTAGATTTTCATTAATAGTTGAGAAAAATAATGGTTATCGTATCTAAAAATATTACTACGTAAACATAAACTAAGATCACAAGTTCGTCGCTAATATTCGTCCCTAGCTAACTCGGTGAAGTTGCAATCACGAGCACGGGAGTTCCCATGAGTTCGTTATTAGAGTCATCAACTTAATTAATTGAAAGAAAAAAATAAATACCCCTTCTCTCTCTACAATTTCTTGAGTTTACAGAAATATTAGAATATATTTTATGACATATATTATTATATATATTTTCCATGATCATATCTATAATCTAGCATATTCTATTTTTCTTATTCAGAATTATTCTAGTCTATATATGAAGCCACGAGACAGAAGAAATATACATTTTTTTTTTATTCCATTGCTGTCTTATTCTTTACTGACTGTTGAATTTCGATATTTTACATTCGTAGTGCAATTCAACTTACAGAGGAGAACAGAAGAGGAGTGAAATATGAGGCCATTAATGGCATTTGTAAAAGTTGGGCACACAATCCCACAAACACTAAATGAACAGATATGTAACCCAAATTAATGCGTTACAAATTTAATTATGCATCATTGCATGCAAGTGGGTAAGGTTACAAGTTACAAATGCATATATGTATATATATAGGTCCAGGTTTAAACTTCAGCTTCTTTTTTTTTTTTTTTTTTTCGGTAAGTAGCTTCTTTACCAGTAGTAGAAGGGGAAACTATCCCTTCATTGCCAGCCAAGATCAAGTACTTGTCCTTCCTTGTAAGCCTAGTGCATTCAAACCCCAGTGCCTTTCCAAGCTCACCCTGCACGTAATTTGCCACCGCAAATCTTGAATTCTCACCATCATCATCACTTGCGCCGCTCACCTTATCGAAGAACTCAACGCTGTAAATAGGGGATGGGTTCATAAGGAAGAAAAGTGGGTCCAGGCACTTGAACCCTCCTGCGCTCGTCCCATAGAACATGCTGACTTGGGTGTCCATCGCCACGGGGACTATTTCATCACTCAACTCTGAAAACAGAGGGCTGAACCTTAGTAAATAAGGTTCTCTGCAAGTGGTCCCTTCTGGGCAAATGATCAGGTCCCCTTGATTCAACAACTTTTCCATCATCTTAGCATCTTGATCTCTGTCCCTCGTTAATCGGTCTTGATTGGTGACAAGAGCTCCGACATTCTGCTCAGGCTGTAAGTTACTGCTGTGACAGGCTTCTTCAGACCGAAGGAGAAGTAGAGAGGGTCCAGTAATGTTCTGTGGTTACACACATACAAATGGCCTTTGGCTTTGGGGGTTTTAATATTGGTAATATTGTCATTTGGTTTCGAAAGAGAGTGGAAATAGTTGGGATTTGTGACCTTGAGTCTCAACCCAGTGAAGGCTAAGAGAGGTGAGAAGATTGTAGGGCAATAATAAGCCGATGATGATCCTTAGAATGGCTAGGGTAACACCAAATGGGACCCACATGAACATGGCCAGAGTGGCACCTGGGGTTGGTCTGAAAGCCAATCTACCGTCATGGAAGATGAGGGGCTTGGGGTATCCGTCTCTTGGGAGATAATGCCAGTTCCTCCTCTCAGCTTCACTCACCAAGTAAATCTCCTGTTGCAACAGCCACAAGTAATTTATACAAATATACAAGAGAGTAATGCTTAAGTTAAGTGTAAATTTATCGTTTCAAAAAGAATCACCTTGCAATGATTAAACAAAGGATGATCAAGACATTTATTGAAGCCGCTGATTCCTATGAAGTTACAGCTTCTCTTCTTAGCTTCAAGTACCTCATCATCCAGAACAATCTTCTTTCTTTCTTCCATTAGTCCCACAAATTAGCCACAGCACACTTTTAATTCTCTCCCAACAACTGCCTCAATCTCCAAGTAATCTTTCAGAAAGCTCTCCACCATTACCAGAGGCAAATTACTCACACCCACTTTCTTCCCAGCTCTACTCCTCAACATCTCAAAGCTTTCCAACCCAACATCCTCTAAAAAGAACCTTGGCAATACAGCTCTTCCTGCTCTGAAGCTCTCTTTCTCGATCCCAAAAAAGCAAACCCATACCATGACCTTCAAGCCCATGTCATCACCAACAAAACAAACCATTGGGTATAAAATAAACAGAATGAGAGACCTTAAGAGGCTTCCAGCTTCGAAGGCTACTAGCATGAAGTAGGGGAACAAAGACGAAGATTTCAAAAGAGCTCCTTCAACGCTAAAGATCAGGGTCTGGTCAGATTGGATTGATCCATGAATATGATCAAGCAAAGGGTACCTTTGAAATTTGGACCGTGATGGTGCATGGAGGGCATTGCTGAAGTTCCTGTGGAGACTTTTTGGGTTCCCAAAACGTTTAAGGAGATGACGAAAGAAGAAGAGAACGAGAGTTTTGAAGGAAAAGACTTTGGATATCATTTTCACTTCCTCTGCTAAACACACACGCTTGGACTACTTGTGTCTCACAATATCGAACGAGTGCCCTATTTATGCTGTTCAGATATGGAAATGTCCTTGCTCTTCCTTCTTATTACAAAAATGGCACCATCGCCAATCCCAACTCTTTTAAGATATGGTTTATAGTCGGCGGGCACTTGCATAAATCCGTTTGAAAGGGTCCCAAAAAACGAATAAAAAACGGAGGGAAAAAACAAAAGAAGAAGTCAAACCTTAGATTTTAATGAGTCATTTTTGCACTCATATAATACCAACTGTTTGCTGTTTGACCACAGGCTGTAATCTAGTAGGGGAAGGTTGGTGCGGGAACAAAACCCGGTCTTTGGTTTTTCAGTTTTTTTTTTTTTTATTTTTTTCACTATTTTTTTTTAATTTAGTAGCTTTTAGATATATTATTTGCATCCATTTAAAAATTTCAAAAGAAAATTTTCAAATAGAAAATTTTGCTTTTTTTTTTTTTTTAAGAAAGCTAGCTTTTTTAATCCAAACATGAATTTTTTTTTTTTTTTGTATGAATATAGAAAATCAAGTTTTAGTTTAAAAAATAAAAATAAAAAAAGCGCTAAACAACTAAAAAAAGTTAGTGTTTTGTCATTTCAAACCAACCCTAAAACTTGGTCGACATCGACAACCGACCGAGCCACTAACGAAATGGCCGTGTACTGGAAACTGTGATTAATGATAAACTTGGATGGCTCGTCTTGCATAAAATGTTTGGGCCCTGGCCACCACATGGTTTTGAGCCTGATTTATTTACTCATGCATGCTTTCCCAATTGGCAATTTAAATGACGCTTGTGTTGATGAGAAAGCTCCCAGTTAGTTAGCTGGCTAGCTAAATGTATCGAATAACGCGGATCAATTATGTGGTGTTTTTGGAGCAATGCTGTAAATTCGTTGAGATTATACCATATTAATACATTTTGATGGAATCAACTATAAATATGCATGCATGTGTGGCACGATCTCAACGAATTTGAAGTGTATATTCTATAAACGCTAAATTATCTTTAAGAAACACTATGATCATAATTATAAACCATAACTATCTATAAAAATTAAGTGGGTTTTTCTTTTTTTCTAATTTCAAATAATTAAAAGTATTATTTTTTTTTATGTGGATCAAGCTAATATTTTTTTACCTGTTTCACTAAACTTTCCAACTTTACTATACAGACAACATTATTCAATAATGATATTATATTATTTTTAAGTGGAGAATTATAAAAAGTAATAAACTATACAACTCTGGAGTCAAATCCAATGAATTTCAACTGATTAATTACTTTGTAAGTCTCAATTAATCAATGAAATAATTAACTGATGAATTGAACTGCAATAACAGTAAGATTCAATCGAAAGATTTTTTTTTTTTTTTTGGTTGGAACGTTTTGGATATTTTAAATAAAGAAAATCAATAAGTAGAATACATCAAATAAGATGTGGGTTACTGTTATGAAATAGCTTAATTTTTACTCTAAAAAAATAAAATATTACAAATTATGGTACCCCTAAGAATCAGATCAAGAATTTTAACAATAAAGAACCAACAATGAAACAAAATCAAGAGCTTAGTCTGCGTAATATTATTAGATAATATTTATATATATTCAACTTTTGAATATATATAAATTTTATCTAGAAATCTTACACAAATTAAGCTATTAGTGAGTTGGTTTTATTGTTGTCTTTTTATCCTTAATGTTTCCGTTTCGATTCCTTGGAGGTAGCATAATTTATAATACTTTATTTTCTTTTTTAAAGTGAAGCTACTCTATGGCAGAAATTAAGACCAATGTATGTGGACGAGTGAATATTTAACACATGGCAGATAGTTTTCACGTCATCTGAGGGTGCCATGTTATTACTCTGTCACGTGGACCATCTTACAAAATAACGGTTTTATCTTGACCTTAACGGCGGTGCCACATCATCACTTTATCATCTGGACCATTTTGCGAAATGATAGTTTTACCTTTACCTTAACAATGGTTTGTAATAGGTAACAGACAAAAAGACCTGACTATCTTATGAAAAAATAGTTTTACTCTTACCTTAATAGTGGTCATTAGTCTGTCATGTGAATCATCTTACGAAATGACTATTTTACCATCGTCATAATGGTTGTTTGTAACGGGTAATAGACGAAGGGACCTGATTGTTACTTGATCGAAAATGTAAGACTTGGCTGTCACAATTAAAACCATTGGAACCAAAGTGAGGCTGGGAGTAAAGTGTAAGAATAGTTTTTATACTTTACCCTTATTATTATTTAAAATTTTAGAATTGATAGTCTAATTAAGTCACTAACAAACATAATAATATTTAAAAAGAGAAAAATGACAAATAAACTCACATCAATATGTTTACGCGTACTTTATTTTGAAGAATATTACAACCGCTTTTCAAATATAGAAACTCAGTGCAGTTTTGTAGAATTATTTAGAGTAACTAATAGAAGATATTTTTAAATAATTTTTTTAAACCAAAATCTTCTCTATTTAAGAAAATATCTTTTAAGGGTTAGTTTGCCAGACTAATTAGTTTTTCCTTCTTTTTTTTTTTGTTTTATATGATTTTCACTAAATTTTATTTTACTTTTTTGATAGTTTTTATGTATGTTATTTGCATTTATAAAAAAAATTAAAAAATAAAAAAATTCATGCACGGGTTAAAAAAAATAATTCTTTTGTTAAAAGGCAATTTTTTATATGTAGGTAAAATTTTTCTCTTTAAAAGTATTTAATGTAATTTTTTTCATAAACATTAATTAGGCCCCATTAAAGTTTTACAAAATTACACAAATTTTAACAAATTTCTAAAAAATTTAAATTTTTACTCACTGTACGAATTAAGAGACTATAACTTTTATAATTTATACTAATTTTTACAACTTTAAACACTCCTAACATGTTTAAAATTTATAAAAAAATATTTTTTAGTGAAAAATTCATATAAGACGCTTTAAATAAAAGAATTAAAAATTAATTTTTGGTTAGCAAAGCAGTTGTCGGTTTCAAGTTGATGTGTTATCCAGTAGCATATATAGTATCACATTGATGTAAAAATAATATAAGGAAAATTGGTTTGATTATTAAAAAAAAAAGTGCGAAAAAAAAATATATATATATATATATATATAAGAATAGCTTTGGCATAGGTTTCAGGAGAAGAGAGGAGAGAAGATAAAACTATGCATTTGATCATAAAATATCTTGTTAAAGGTATGTACAAAGGTTAGGCTAAATTAGAAACAAAGTGTCACTCAAAACCACTTAAAATATATTTCAAATTTTTAAGCTCATTAATTGGAGCTCCATGAATATTTATTTAAAATAATTAAGGATATTAGTTTCTCAAAATTTTTTCGTTATCAAAATTAATTTTTTTTTTTTTTTACTTTTCACTACAATCAAATAAAGAAATAATTTTAAATAATTACCCTTCTTTTCAGCTAAATAATTCACCATTTAAGGTTGCCTTTGTTGTGCTTGGTAGATTCATGACGTTGTCAATTTATGAGTTTACATCCATATAATAAGAATGCTTAAGAATTTGAATTTAAAATATTTTCAACTGTTAAATTTATTTAATGGCTAAGATTAATTATTTTTTCTTCATTTTGGTTATTTTTCAATTACTTCATATAAAAATACACTCTATCACTCTTCCCATATATTTCTTGAATAATTTTTTTATAAATGTTTTTAATTAATATTTCTAAAAATGTGATAAACTTGCAATAAATAATAAGTTTTTACATATTTATTAAACACTATATGAATATATATTAGAGAAAATCAATTAAGATTTTTTTTATTGTAAAAGTAAACATTTAGATTTTAATTTCTTGAAAATTTTCTTAAAAAATAAACATTTAAATAAAAAATTCAATTTTAATATACATAAAACGTAAAAATTTAAGTGCATACACTTTTACATTTTTAGTGTCATCTATCTAATAATGGAGCTCAAGAATATGAATTTGCAATATTCTAACTTTTTTTTTTTTTTTTGTGTAAGTGCAATATTCTAACTTTAGAATAATAGATTTGATAGAATTTGATTTCATTTGGTGATAATTCTCGCAAATTATTATATTTGAAATTAAAATAAATTTTATGAGTTAGATTTCATTTCATTTCATAACTTAAATATTTTTATTTTTATATCATTTGAAATACAATCCAAGATAATAAAATTTGACAAGAATTCATTTTTTTTTTAAGTCCAAATAAATTTATTCTCAAATATTATATTTATTATATTTTCTATTTCTTATTGACATGGTCAAATTTAGTATTTCTCGTATATCAATTGAATTCAAATTTAAAATTCAAATATGTTTTTCAAATATAAAATTTTATTTATCAAATCAAATAAAATCAATTTTTTAAATTAAAATCAAATTAATTTTAAGAGATGAGTGTTTTCAATTAAGATATGATATGATTGCATCACGATAACTAAGGACATGATCTAATAGATTATTGTATCGAGTAATTGGAACATAGTCTCTTACGTAAAAATGATTGCAAACACATTAGTACCAACTATGAAAAATGGAATATAAAATTTATTTACTCCATTGTATACTTTTATTAATGTTATTTTTTGGATTTAAAATATTTTCAACCTGTAAATTTGTTTTACCTTTAATTCAATGGATAGAATTCGATTATGAAAAATACCTAAATAAATTCATAATTAAGATTGTCTCTCTTAAAATCTCTAATTTTTCATATCTCATCCAAAACTATCACCTCCATCCCTCTATCTCTCTTAAATTATTTTTTTTCAAGGAGAACTCTGTCCTTTAATCTCGACCATAACCCTAACTTGCCAACAAAAAAATTGACCTCTATTTTTACCGTTATAACACCACCAAACCTCCTCTTTCTTTATGTGATATCAACCATTATAATCTTTGTCATTAAATCTCATCATTTGTGTCTTATCTCACTACTGATTAAAACTCCCACTAAATCTCATTTTCTGTCTCGCTTTCCTCCAATCACCTATCACTCATCTCTCTTCCTTGCCATGCCACCCACCAATTTATCTATGATCGAATGCCACCCATCAATTTATCTAGCCATGCCACCCATCAATTTATCTATGATTGAACGTGACTGATCTTTACTCTCACAATGTAACTTAGAATAAATCAGATTATTTAATTGTTGCAACTCTTTAGTTAAAAGATTATTTTTAACTTTTAATTGTTAACATGTATTAATGCACCTCAAATTGTGTGTTAAATAAGTAAATGTAGAATCAAGTCGAGCCAAACCTTAACTTGCTCGAACTCGACTCGCGTTTTTTATACTGAGCTCGAACTCGATTCGAACCTTTTATAAACTCGAACTCAACTCGATAAAAAAAAAAAAAAAAATTAAGCACAAGCTTGGCTTACGAATAACTCAATTAACCCCAATACAATATTGTTTTGATTTAAAATATAATAAATAAAATATTTAAAAATATAATAAAAAAATTATTAAAAATATATATTTTTAACGAGCCTGCTTGTGAACTTTTGAGCCTAACTTTTCTACGCTCAAGCTCGACCTCGAGTCCAAAAAAAATCATATATCAAGCTCGGTTCAAGCTCGTTTTACTCACGAACTAAACTTGGGCCGATCTTTTTTTGAGTCGAGCTCGAGTATCTCGCAAGCAACTCGACTCGTTTCCACCCCCTATAAATAAGTTTAATTTTTTCCTAAACTAATTTAAAGTGCAACCAAATTATTTAAACTCTATTGATTTGTGAATATTATTATAAAGTTATTTACATGAATTTATTTTTCTATATTTTGTTGTGGGCCTTGATAATTTTTTTTTTCTTTTTTTTTCCCCTCTTTGTAACTGCTCAAATTGGTATAAATTAATCTATATCGTGCCTAAAGAAGTAACATTAGACACGATCAATACCCTAACAACATGAATATTGTTTTTGTACCATGAATTACCTAAGAATTATATTAGCATTTTATTATTTATGTATACTTTGAAATAAAAGAACTACCCGATCATACTATTAAACTAATTGATGTTTTTCCTTTTATATATAACTTTAATTAGGCCAAGGTGAGTTTGAGTTACAACCATATACATTACTCATAATATCTCTTGATCGATAAAAACCTGTAAAAGTTGGAAAATATTGGTGAAAGTAAAAAAGAATTAGAAAAAGTTAAGAGACAAAAAGGCACAGAGTCTTCCCGACTGAGAATCAAAGATCTAACCATATTACCAAAATGGACCATGCATCTTCATCTAACTTAAGCATATATCATGGCCTAAATGAATATCCAATAATTTAGGGAATTAAATGCCGCATCTATTGCCAAGACCAGGTTACCGACAAGAGCAAGCCGCACAATAAACTAGCTGAATTTCGCAGTTCACCGTTACAATACTTAAAACTAATTTCTTAACAAAGAGCTATGTATTTTCTTATAATTACCTCAACCCAAGCTTAAAAAAATAATAATAAAATAAAATTAAAAAAAGTACAACTATAAACTTAGAAGAGCTGAACCAAATTTATCAAATGCTTGACCACATAACAAGTCGATCATCTTTTAAGTAGTCACTACCAGAAACGACCAGCCTTAGCAAATAACAAAAGCCAAAACCAGGTCCTCACTTTCGTTCACATCGATGATACGTTCCAGACAAAAACAGAACCATCGGGTTGAAAAAGAAAAAACTAGTCTTAATTTAGATTTTTAACAATGTTCCCTCCTCAAAAGCAGAAACATGACGGGAATTACTCACCTAAATTTGGGGCTCGCATGTGCATTACTTCTACCCGAACAACTGGATCCTGAAAATTTTTAGAGTAAAAATTTAAGCTAATAAGATAAATACAATGCCCAGAAAGACAACGTCACAGTTGCCAACCTACCAGCAAAAACCCGACTAAATGCACAGAACCTGCATCTTTCTGTGCACTAAAAATTGCACAGACGACATTATAGAATAGTCAAACGCTATTTAGTACTATATCCTAGTCTCACCCCTCAAGACCACGTGCAATGAAGCTTGAACCATACCATACCCAACAACTGGGCCGCTCAATGTTAAATTTAACAAATCAAACGAGGACAATTACAATATTCAGATTTCATAACTTGATTTGAGATTAAGACAACTCACCAAATTTAACTCGAATGCACCAATTTAAAATCGATTATATGCCTTCCCATAATCCTCACGCCGCCGCTGGAATTCCCCATAATCACCATAAGTGTCATGAGGCCTTGAAGAAGCATAGTTATCCATGGGGTTCGGGTATCTTCCCCTTGAATCCATTGGTATACTAGCACCAGTATAGGTGAGCATTGCCTCCAGAGCTATCATACTCAGAAGTAATGGGGTTGTTTATAACCACCAAATGCTGAAGTGGAAATTTGCTGGTGTGCCCGTTGTATGCCAGTCCTTTGGGGCATCGAGCTGGAGAAATTCTTCCCATTGCTTTGCATGTGTTCCCCTTAGGGAGTAGCCAGTTTTCTTCACATAATGTGCCCTCATTTCCCTGACAGCCTTAAGTTCATAAAAAAAGCCAAAATCAGCAAAGAGAAAAGGGCCCTTCCGGCGCGGCCGTCGGCCCGGGGGGTGTGTTACCAAACCAACAGGTACAAAATCATCTAAAAATAGAACAAAAGTTCAACTTCTGGCTCTTCAAAACAGCTGATATTATTTGAGCTGGTTACAATTTTCGAAATTTCCAAATAAATCATTAATCATTTGAAACAATAAGAACAGCAATAAATAGATATACACACCTCACGATGCTTGTAATTCTCTTCATCTCCTCCTTGTCACGAATTCGTCCAGATTTCCATTGCCTCCCTCTATAATCCAACTCTAATTCTCTAAAGTCTTTTGGGAAGCAGGGTGCTCAAAATTATGGCTAGATTGCATGTCAGATCCTCGTCTTTCAGCCCCATCCATCAGTCCGGTAGGCCCCCAATGCTTTGACTATGACCGTCATAGAAGTATATGATTGCCTGTGTAAGGGAAGCGTGCCGGAGACCTTGAATGGCTTGATCGACCTCTAGCTCCATCATTACCATAAGCTTCACCAAAGCAAGAGTGTGGTTAAAGCATTCGATTTTGAGATGTCTAACATAGATGGAGATTTAACTACACAATCTTAAATTCTCTTAGGGAACCCAACTGAAGCAAACAAGTCCTGGATAGCTTTCAGTAAATAATATCTTTTGGAGACATTCTGATCATTCAGACCCACCCACGAAAGTAACTTCAGAATCGAACACAAAATGCTTGAAGATAAGAACTTACCTCTTGCTGCAAACAAAATCACAAGCAACAAGCAGCATTACTAAAATATTCAGAATGCAATAAAATGAATAAAACAAAACACATGTATAATTTTGCAGGGCCTAACAAGCTACGAGCATGGGATTACCAGTTTCCTATTGACGCCGTAAATGTATCCTACTCTGTCCCTACCTTGTGGGAACCCCTTGCCAGTTTTTGTGGATCCTCACGGACACGATTTTCCACAACCTTAATCCTGTCTGCCAAACCGTGGTTGGAATTGGGATGGATTTCGTGGGCTGGGATAGACCTCTGGGAATCTGATCGTCCAAAACGTGAGCTAACAGGGCTCTCTGTTCGGGCGACCTATATCTGCTTGTGTGGGAACTAGAAGAACCTTTCTTTCACCCTCCTCTTAACCTTATGCACAGCATCCACGCCTTTCTTCAAAATCAGCCTGTCCCTGCCACTGACGATGATAAATTTCTCTTCTACTTTGATTTTGCAGCCAATATCCTTCTCAATATTTGAACCACTTTCTCTGTGAATAGTGCTTTTACATGTTGTCCCTCGCAGGAACCCTTTCAAAGAAATCCTGAGACTTGCGATTTGCTCCAAGAGTTGATGGGCATCCCTACACGTAAATAAACAGCATATTATAATTATTGACGCATACCATTTGGAAAGAATTAATAAAACAAAACAAATAAATAATAATAGTTGCACTAAAGAATATTTAGCAGTATGCATCATCAGATTGTAACATACAACTGTGTGAGTGATTCTAAATTGTTAATAACACATTGAAAACAGAGACGAGACCAAGATGACGTAGACATAGACAAGATGGTTATACAGGAAGCAGAAAACTACTTGGCATCCATACATCATATTCCAGAATGACTCAATTGCTATGCTAGGGATTCCCAGCTGGCAAAACGTAGACATGTATTGAGTTTCAGATCCCATAGTAGAGCCAGCACCAAAAGAAAGAATTAATCTATTAAAAAAATGAGAGAAATAAGTAATATTACCAAAAGTCACCATAAAAGCATAACTATAATCATAAATGTTAGCACGGATTGATGCAGCAATTTCAACTGGTTAGAACTACTTAAAACAAATAATAAAGTTACTGTGATAATAAAAGTGCAATGTCAACTGCTTAGAACTGGTGTAATGTTTTTCTGCATGCATATAAGCACACATCCATCTCATGTGGTGTCTAAATCAGAAATCAATGAGAGAGAGAGAGAGAGAGAGCAGGCAACACCTGAGTGAAGTGGCCCGATTCCCCACATATTTACAGACCATTTCTTCTTCTTTTCTCTTCTTCCAGTTCCTCTCAGTAGCTTTAGATTTAGCCTCCCAAACCTTAGCTTCTCTACTGGTAAAATCAGTTGGGACAGCATTAGGGTCACGAGGTTCCTCTTCGTCATCAGAACTTCCATGGGACCTTTTGTTGGTTTTTGGCTTTGTCTTGTGTATTTGTGGCATTAGAACCCAGAGGCCCAGTATATTCCTTATAAATTTCACTAAAATCATCATCAATATCCGGGTCTGGTGTATTTGCCATTCACACAATGCCAACTAGATATATCTCCTGCATTAGTAACCATATTCCACACTTCACCACCATCAACAAAAGATGTGTGATAAACATAAAAACAAAACAACTAACATGTAACAACCCACAAGTAACTTACGAAGAAAATATATTGGGGGAAGATGATTAACATTTTCCCTTTTAATGCATACAAGTTAGAATATACATACACTAACCCAAATGCATCCCAGCTAGACAGTAGATCAAAGCAATGTTTCCAGCCAGCGTATATATTTGATGATTTATTCAAAATGTTTTGGGGAAAAAAAAATGAGCAAAACAACTAGCTTAACGTCTTATCCAATAAATAAATAAATAAATATTGAGGGAGAGGCAAACCAGCTTGCCCAGAGCCAAATCCCTTTCGATGGATGACTCAATTCTTACGCATTTTTAGTTCACGTGGTTTGAATGTTTGAATGCCCAAACAAACAGATAGAACATGAAAATTAGCACATGTTTCTCACAATCAGTTAAAGGGCTCAGTAAATAATCATATTTCAACGTGTCAAAAATGTGACTGCTCACCAAGACAAATTACAGTTTTTTTTTTTTTTATTATTAATCATTGTGGGTCAAATACATGTTCAAGTGATCAACATTAATACGAATTACTTTCTTAAAATAATCAAACAACTTTTCTAAAAATTTTAAATAAATGTCCCCTGAAAAATCAAGCTATTAAAAATATCAATCAGTAAGCAAATATAGCTGAGAATGACGAATCACGAGATTAAACAACACAAACAAAAGAAACATGGAGAAAAAGGTGAACCGACCAGACAGCGAATAATTTGATAAAACAAGAGTCAAGTGTGAATCATTGAATATGAGTGCGTACACGGAGTAATACAAACTAGGGTTTGATAAATGATATCGTGTGGGGTCAGTTGCCACATAGTCGTTCTTAGGGTTTTGCGGAGTAACTGATTTCGACATTAGATAAAGACGATAAATGAAAAGATTTCATTCCACATACGTATATTCGAATTCAATACAAGCTGAGTACGGATAATTCTCCAAATATCGGTAATAGAGTCTACGGCATGACGAATAACAATAAAGAGGGACAGAATGTTACCTGGAAAGAGGGAGAACGGATGGGGAGGGCGAGCAGAGAGAGAGACGAGTGAGTGCTGGTATTGTGGGAGCTGAACAAGGGCGAACGGCGGGGCTTGTTTGCCCTTTTGCTGATTCGGTTTCTTTCTCTCTCTCCTCCTCTTGACGACTTCGCTTCTTTCTATATTAGCGATGCGCCTCTGCTACTTCCTTATATGTCTAAATAATTCCCCCACTCTTTATGGATTCTCACTTTGGCCCCAAATGGGGAATGGCAATGGGTGAGGAGGTCAAGGTCGGACATTGCCCCGTGCTATTTTCAAATTCGTCCATGAAAATATATCCGGACTGTATTCTGTGAGTGTTTTTAATCTGTTACTATTCTTTATCCCATTGAATAATTAAATATCTGTTGAATAATCGGGATACCTATATGAGGCATGGATTAAAAAAAATCTTTGAAAATAATATTTATAAGTAATTTTATACCTTAAAATACTAAAAAAATATGTTTTCATAAAAATTTTTAAATATTTTGCACTTCATAAATTTTATTATATTACTTTTATAAAGTAAATTTTAAAAAGAATTACATATTTAATCTCACCTTAAACATCTAATATAATTAAGACAAAAAAAACAATTTCGTGTCCATTTGCTTATTACATCAAGGGCCAAATTCTAAATTTAAAATAAATTATTTAATATTAAAATCTTGAGTTATTTTCTATTAACTAAAGGATTTTCCTTTTTTAAGAGCAATGGATATAGTTTAGTGTCTAAATTGATGATATTATTTACATAAATTTGAATATATGATAGTTTGGAGGGATAATCAATTAATTTGGATAGATCATACATACTAGCTATGTTATAATCGAGATAATTGAGGTAAGCTTGAGTAATACCCATTGAGTAAACTACACCATTCCCAACTCAAACCGATAAGTATTTTATTTTCATACCTTAATTCGTGCCCATTATTTGTAAAATTTAAAAGTACCTGTATTTATTAGATATTTCAGCACAATTAACAGTCTATGATAGATTAAGGTAGTGTTTGGGAAGTAAAAAAATTAATTTTTTATAACTGATTATTAGTTAGCTACTTAGAAAATTAACATTTTTTTGTATGTATTAGAATAGAAAAGGCTAACTTTTAGTAGTGAATTTTTTAACTTTTTTGTTAATTTGATATTTTTATTTTTAATAATTTAAAATGTAAGAGGATAATTATAATTATTTGAAAACAAACTAAAAATTTGAATGACTAAAAGTAATTAGGTGGCATTTGGTTTACTTTTGTATTTTGTATTTTCTGTTTTTGTTTTATGGGTTAAAAATCTTAAAATGAGAAAATAAAAATACTTTATTCTCTTTATTTTGAGATTTTCTTTATTTTTGTTAAAAACTCTCAAAATGACTTTTTATCATTTTTTATTTCATGTGTAAATTCATTTTTAATTTTTCAAAATAAATTTTAAAAATACAAGTAATCAAATGAATTTTGAGCTATTTTATTTATTTTTAAAAGCATAAAATAAAAATAAACTCAAAATAAAAAATAAAAAAATAAACCAAATGATCCCTAAATTTTTAACTGACCTTTTTCAAACGCAGCCTAAAATTGGCGTCCGGACTGGTGGCTTGTGCGTGACATTTTTATGAACTACATCGGTGCAAGCCAGCCCCATATAAAATTAGGCTTGTGTAGTTTTTCGTTTGTGTTGTTTTCTTATGTGACTTTGATAAATATGATAGTAAAAATTTTGAAATTCCAGTAAAATTGGCTGACCTTAGACTACTTGCGAGGCTTAACCGAACATGTATGTATATTATATATAATCAATTTTATAATATAATAAAAAATTATAATTATTATAGTCATTTTTTTAATTAATACCAAAACTCAACAAAAATTGGTTTACCTGGTTTGAATTTGTAAAAAAACACACACACTCTAACTATTTCAATATGAGATAACCTGCAAACAAACATCTCCGCTAAGGTACAAAATTGGGTAGAGCAACTCATAAAAATAGTGAGATACTAGACACACACACAAAATCTATATATATATATATATATATTAAAATTATCACCAAGACTCAACTCTCTTGAGTAGTTGAATTTAAAGTATACATGTGCCATTTGGCATATTTGTTTTGAATTTATTTTCTATTTATAATTTTAAAAATAAGAAAAATAGTTCAAAATACATTTAATTACTTGTATTTTCAAAATATATTTTAAAAAAATTAAAATTAAGTTTATACATAAAATGTAAAATGATAAAAAAATTATTTTAAGCGTTTTTCTACTTAAAATAAGAAAAATCTCAAAATATATAAAACAAAAAATATTAATCCAAATGTATTTTTGTTTTTCTTATTTTAAAATTTTTAAAATATTTATATAATAAAATATATTAGTTGATGTGACTTTTGTCCTAATTAGCGCTCGGAGAGGGGAGGGGTTGTTGGGCCCAAGGGGGTAAACGAATTAAAGCACGCGAGGAGGCTTTTTTTTTGTAGGCAAAAGAGGGGTTTTGGGTGGAAAAATTCACAAAATGGTTTTTTTAACAAAAACTCCATCATTTTGACAGATTTTTATTTGATTAAGTTCAAAATAAAATAAAATAATATAATATTTTTTATAACTTTTAATTGCATAGTAAAATAAATAAATATTTATAAATAATTAATTTTAAATAAATATATTTTACACTATTTATGTTATCCTTAAAATAAAATACATCAATTGATGTGATTTTTTGTCATGACTGTTCCCGGGGGAGGCTCCCTTTTTTGAGGCAAAAGGGGGTGCTGGACAGAAAAATTTATAAAAGGGTCTTTTTTTTTTTTTTACTGTGGGCAAAAACTCAATCCTTTTGACAGGTTATTTATTTGATTAAGTTTAAAATAAAATAATATTTTTGATAAATTTTAAGTGTGCAGTAAAATAAATAAATGAATTTTTGTAAATAATTAATTTTAAATACATAAACTTTTATATTGTTTGCGTCATCTATATAATAAAGAAGTTAAAAAATTTAAAATTCGCATATTTTTAACCGTTTGATTTACTTAATAGTCATGATTTTTTTTCTTTTCCTCTTCACTCTGGTTGTCTTTTTATCACTTTATATAAAAATACACTCTGTTACTTTTTCTCATATTTTGTTGAATATTTTATTTTTTTTTAAATGTGAGTACTTATAATGAGTAATTTACATATTAATATTAGACAAAGTTAACTAAGTTTTTTTAAAATAATTTAAACTTTAAGTTTCTTAAAATTTCTATTAAAAAACATATATTTAAATTAAAAATACAATTTTAATGTGCTTAAAATTTAAAATTTTAAATACTTACACTTTTACACTATTTGTTTTATTTATATAATAATAAAGTTAAAGATTTTGAATTTGACTTATTTTTAACCATTGAATTTGCTTAATAGTTAGGATTTTCTTTGGTTTTCTTTTCATTTTAGTCGTCTTTTCAGTCGTTTTACATAAAAATACATTTGTTAATTTTCTCATATTTTGTTAAATATTTATTTATAATTTTTTAAAATGTGATTAATTGTAATAAATTTGCATTTGAATTATTTATAAAATAATTATATTTTTGTGTCTTTAGACACAAGTAATTTCTAATCTATAAAATAAAATATAACAGTTAATGTGGCTTTTGTCTTAGTTGGCACTCGAAAGAGGAGGAAGGGTTGTTGGGCAGAAAGGGGGTGGAAGAATTAAAGCACGTGGGGAGACTTTTTTTTTTTTTTTTTAAGGCAAAAGTGGGGTGCTGGGCGAAAAAAATTTACAGAAGCTTTTTTTTTCAAACAAAAATCCATTCTTTTGACATATATTTTTTTGATTAATTTCAAAATAAAATAATACTTTTTATAACATTTAAGTGTGTAGTAAAATAAGTAGAAATAAATAAATAAACTTCTATAAATAATTAATTTTAAGTACATAAACTTTTATATTATTTACATCATCTATATAATAAAACATATCGGTTGATATGACTTTTGGTATAGCTGACTCCGGGAGAGGCCCCTTTTTTTTAGGCAAAAGGGGGTGCTGGGCGGAAAATTTTACAAGAGGGTGTTTTCTTTTTTTTTCTTTTTTTTTTTTACTGGGGGCAAAAACTCTATCCTTTTAATGAATTTTTTATTTGATTAAGTTCAAAATAAAATAAAATAAAATAATATTTTTTAAATAAATTTTAAGTGTGTGGTAAAATAAATAGAATAAATAAATAAAATTTTATAAATAATTAATTTTAAATACATACACTTTTACGCTATTTGTATCATCTATATAATAAGAATATTTGTATCATCTATATAATAAGGAAATTCAAAAATTTGAATTTCGCATATTTTTAACCGTTAGATTTACTTAATGGTCATCTTCACTTTAGTTGTCTTTTCGGTCACTTTACATGAAAATACACTATGTTACTTTTCTCATATTTTGTTCAATATTTTTATTTTTTTAAAATGTGAGTATTTATAATAAATAATTTATATATTAATATTACACAAAGTTAATTGAGCTTTTTTTTAAATAATTTAAATTTTAAGTTTCTTAAAAATTTTCTTAAAGAATAAATATTTAAATTAAAAATACAATTTTAATGTACTTAAATTTTAAAATTTTATATGCATATACTTTTATATCCTTTGTTATTTATATAATAATAAAGCTAAAGAATTTGAATTTGATATATTTTTGATTGTTAAATTTGCTTAATAGTCAGGATTTTTTTTCCGTTTCTCTCCATTTTAATTGTCTTTTTTATCGCTTTCCATGAAAATAAACTCTGTTATTCTCTCATATTTTGTTAAATATTTATTTATAAAAATTTTTTAAAATGTGATTATTTGTAATAAATTCACATTTGATTTGTTTAGAGGGCTAAATTATATTTTTGTGCCTTTAGTCACAAACAATTTTTGATAAAACACATAAAATAGGAGATAAAAAATAAAAACAAAAAACAAAAAATATAAATACCAACCAAATAGCAACATAAATTTAAAAAACAAAAAATTAACTAGTCACAAAACCTCTTCACTTTCTTTAACAATCATCCTTTTTTTTTTATCTTTTAACTTAGTATCTTATTTGTGTATTTTTCTTCTTACAGTAGCTAGTATCTTATTAGTATCTTTGTTTTGAAGCTTATTAATAGTTACAATTGAGAGTTTAGGAGTAAGAAGGAAAAAAATTAATGCATTAATAGAGAGGAAATAAAATATAAATAAACGATAATAGATTTTTTAAATATATTTAAGAGCTTAAGAAAAAAAATTAATTTTTTTCTTTATTTGTGAATTGAAAGTAAATAAAAAGAAAAAATTTATATTATTATTTAATATTATATCCTTAAAGTATATGCGTATTTTTCCCCTGATGCTTTCTTTATTTGAGGAGTAAAAACAGTATTCTAAAAAATTTATTAATAAAAATTTATCCTCTCTCCATTTTTATTCCCATTTTTTCCAACTTTAAGCGAATAAAAATAAGAAATTTTGATTTTTCTCCCTTCATTTCCTTCTCTCTCCCAATAAAACTCACAAATACAAAAGATATATTTATTTTATTTTTTACTTTTTTTTTCTTTATTTTCATTTTATCTCATCCAAACGGCCGTCAAGGCTCTCTAGCTACCCACGCATGAAACAATGTCAGGCAACCTTTCGGAAGTTAATAAAAAAAGGGTAAATTACACCTAGACCCCCTAAACATTAGAGTAATTACATTTAGACCCCCTCAACATTTGACATTAGCAAATAACTCTTTATTTTGAAATGTTGCTTACAAACGACCCCCTCCGTTAGGAAACCGTCAATTTTCCCTTTAAAATGCTGACGTTAGTAAAAAGAAAAATTAATATACCAATTTTAACCCTTTTAAGGCTAAAGACTAAAATAACTTTCCCTTGTTTGGATTGTTTTGATGCTTAGACAAAGGCTTCTCTCTCTACTGTAAAATATATATACACATTATATATATATATATATATATATATATATATATATACGCCACTCGCGAAAGAACCACCAAACTCCCCGAGGAAGCCACCGCCCACCTCCCTCGGTGGTTTTGACTTCAATTCCTTCAATACAACTTCGATTAGGCTAATTTCAAAAGCATCCGTACTATCAATTTGGCATTAGAAACTAAGGATTTTCCATATATATACGCCACTCGCGAAAGAACCACCAAACTCCTCGACGAAACCACCACCCACCTCCCTCAGTGGTTTTGACTTCAGTTCATTCAATACAATTTTGGTTAGGCTAATTTCGAAGGCATCCGTACTATCAATTTGGCATTAGAGACTAAGGATTTTCCACATATATAAAGATATATATATAGAAAGAGAGAGAGGGAGAGAGGGAGAGAAGCATAGCCAACAGATTCTTCTTTATTCGTCGCTGCCAACCCGAAGCTGCTGCTCATCGACATCCATGGAGGTAGGTTCATCATTTGGAGTGCAGCCTCGTCAATTTTCCACATGGTTGTCTCCATCGAGTGTTGTTTCGTGCCGGAGCATCGTCTTCCAGAGGCGTACGACGAGGCCACGAAAGCGTTGCACTAGATTAGAAGCTCTAATGCATGAGGGAGGTTAGGTTGTGGCGCTGGCGATGAGGGATCGGCGAGTGGATCCTTTAATGGATCTTTTTATTTTATTTAAATTTATTTCATTGATAAAGTTTTTTTGGTAATTAAATTCATTGATTAAGTTAATAAAATATTTTTAAATTAATTAATTTAATATTATAAAATATTTATTTTTAATAATAATTAGTTTTAATAAAATATATTTAATAATAAATTATTATATTTAATAAAATTAATATAATTTAATACAGTGTTTTATTAAAAATAAACTATTTTAATAATAATTATTTTAATAGTAGTTTTATTTTCAAAAAAATAAATATTATAATTTTACTAAAATAAATTATTTACCAAAATAAATATTCTTATATGTAATTATTATTAATTTTAATTTTCTTAAAATAAATTATTTTAATACATAATTATTATTTGTTAATAAATAATTTTAATTTAATAAAATAATTATTTTTAATCATAAATTATTATTTTAACCTTAATAAATTAAATTAGTATAATTTTAATAAAATAAAGTCGTGGAAGTGGAGAGCGATTTTAGATTGTGTGTTGAAAGAAAAAGAAGAAAGGATGAGTAAGGGGTATTATTGTATTTTCATTAAATTTTAACAGTGTGAGCAGCGAAATTAATGGAAGGGGGTCGGATGTTTACAACATTTCAAAATAATGAGGTATTTGTTAATTTCAAATGTTCAAGAGTACTAGGTGTACTTCTCTTAATGTTTAGGGAGTTTAAGTGTAATTTACCCTAAAAAAAAACAATTGACTTTTTGGTAACCTTATTTTTGTTTTACATCACTTTTTTTGGGGCTAAAATAAATAAATAAATAAATACAAATATATATCTACATATTTCAAAAAAAAAACACTCTCTAAACTAATTATGCTTTTACTTTTTTTTTTTTCTCTCAAAGAAAAGAGCGTGAAGTAAGAGCTCATTTGGAGGTTTAAAAAAAAGGTAAAAAAGTATAAAGAGTTACATTTTACAATTTTTAGATGGAATCACAATTTTTCTTACTTTTTTACTCTATTCTGCTAGAGTAATTTATTTCAAAAAAAATTAACTAAACACACAAAAATTATCACTTTTCTATTCTGCTATAGTAAAAAGTTTATCAAATATACAAAAAATTATCACTTTTCTGTTCTACTACAGTAAAAAATTTATCAAACATTTAAAAATTATAAAAAATTGTTAAAATTACATTTTATATCATCAAACATATCAAAAATTATAATTAATAATTTTTGACTAAAAATTACTAAAAAAATACTTAAAAAAAAAAAAAAAAAGACGAACGGCTGCTACATTTTCTCATCGACAGTACAATTTCAAGTAATTGTACAAACATCCCCTACCCAATTTATTTGACTGTTCAATTTTCAAAGGGCAATGCGTCCTCTTTTCAATTAAGCTCAGTTTCTGTAAATTGGTTTTGGTCCGACCAGTCATCGTCTCAGCTTTTAGCCTTTAGGGTTAGGGTTGAATCGTTTTCAAATGGATAGAGAGAGACAGCCAGGAGACCGTTGCGGAGGAGATTACTCTGACTCTCACCGCAACTCGCAGTCTGCGACCTCATCTTGGTCCTCCGATGACCCCACTCCTCACCACGACCGGAACTTCGACACTCAAAGATGTGGTTTCTCCAGCGACGGCCACCAGAACCACCGTCACCATTATCACCACCGATATCACCAACACTTCAACCACCGACACCACTACAATTTCAACACCGAACAGAACGACTCTTTGGGCGGAAGTGGGGGCGACATTGGTTCTGGCCATTCTTTGTCTTTTACCGCGCGGAAGAGACCGTTTACTCATTCTGGACCCACTCACGGAGCATCTTCAGGTGCACAATTCGTATCTCTTTATTTGGCTATTTTCTCCCTTGTACTTTACATTATTTTTTTGTTCTTTATTGAAATAAAAGTGCGTAGAGAATTTTGATTTTTCTTTGTTGCCCAGTCGGTATGAATTTGTTAGATTTTTCTTTGGTCACGGAGAATCCATTACAGTTTCATTGTTTGGATTTTGTAATTCGTTTTTAACAAACATCACTGAAATTGCTATTTTCTTAGATTGTGTTGATGGTAGCAGTTACGTGAAACTTTATGTTGGAGGCATACCAACAACATCGTCAGAAGAAGAGGCAAGTTGCATCACCATTATCGAGCTATATTTGGTTTCCTGATGAGACAGGATAAACTTTATTTTTCAACTCCTTTTATCTTAAACTAGACATGGATGTACATATGTGTGTGGTTTTTTTTTTTCAAATTTAAAATAAAAAAATATTGAAACATTTGTAAAATATTAAATAATTTTACATTACATTTAAGTAAATAATTTGTAATTAAATGAAATTTAAAGAAGATAAAAAAAAAATGTAAAAGTAGCTGGTCATTAAAAAAGTCAGCTAAGGAATACTAAAAAAAATGTAAAATTAAATTTACTTAATTAAGGGTGCATTTGGTTTGTTAAAAACCGGTAAAAAGTTTTGAAAATATCTGAAAATCTTTAAAAGTTATATACTTTTTATCGCACTACACGAATTACGAACCTACAAATTATCTCATTTTATCTCACTTTTGTTACTTCAAACGCATCCTAAGTGGTAGTTACTAAAAAATTGTTTTGACCCTTGTAAGACTTTAGTCACACAACTTTTTGTTTTTTTGTTTTGTGAATTATTTATTCATTAACTTATATGAATGCTTACACTTCATATAAATAAATAAATTCTACCTCTATTTATATTCCTTCACTTTCTTAACAGACGTTGAAGATTGATTTGATCCAATGGTCCCTAGTTATGTTCCTTCACTTTCTTAACAGATGATGAAAATTAATTTGATCCAATGGTGGCATTATGCGTTTAGAATCATCTATCAAAATATGTAAGATATGTTAATACTCATAAAGAGTTGTACAGTTTTCTACAATATTCGATACAGCTCTCCTAGGTTCTAAAATATTCTAGTTTATAATATTTACAATATTCTAGAATATTCGAGACACTTCTTGTAAATTCCCCTAATTTCTAAAATATTATAGAAAAACCTAGGGTATTCCAATGACTTTTAAAAAATTTCAGACCATGCTAAAAAATTTGGAACCCTCTAGAATACTTTTAGACTATTTTAGGACACTCCAGAGCATAATAGGAAAATCCAATCTGGAACATCATAGGTAAATGATAAGAGAAAATGAAACCTGTTATTTCATTTTAAATAACGAGTTTAAAGAGTGGACAATTATTTATAAATATATTTAAAAGAGAAAGCGGAAAGTGATAGTTGAGTGGAATGGAATATAAAAATTCAAGTAGAGAGAAAAAGTTTATTTGGTTTGAAAAATATATTTTTTAAAAATGACATTTTATTATTTTTATTTTCTATCAAATATATTTTTAAGAATGTATTCTCTAAATTAAATATATTTTAATTTGTTTTATTTATTTTACAGAAAACACATAAAATATGATAAAAATGCTAGATTTAATGCACACTTTGATTATTTCTTTTAGAAGAAAAGGAAAAAATAAGAGAAATTAAAAGAAAATAAAAAAGGGATTCCTTGATTTATATTTTTTTATTTGCTCTAAATCCAATAATCAAACATGAAAGTGGAGGACGATTTTATTTCTTTTAATTTATCTTCTCTCCAAACCATACTAACATAATTATTTTTTATTTTTAACTTTTTTCAGCAAAAATAAATTTTATTTGGCTCTGTTTATGTCAAAATAAAATATTTTTTGGAAAATATTTTTTTTATATTTTAAAAAATTATTTTCTAAAAATTATTTTTTTCATTTTTTAAAAATATATTTTCTAAAAATTAATTTTTAAAAATATTTACACTGTAATAAATGGTGGTTATATCGAAAGAAAATATTATTAAAAAATAAAATTTATCTTCAAATGATTACAATAATTATTTTGTTGAAGAAAGATATGTTGTTGGAAGGTATAAATAAATAATACATAATAAATCATGCCAATAATCTCAAAACAAACATAAGTTTGCCCCGCCTAACTCAAATTTGAAGAAAGAAAAAGAAAAACAGAGAAATTTGAGTTTGGCTTCCAAATTTCGAAAAACTATATCTCTCACCTCAGGCTAAATTACCAAAAACAAGTATTGCCATGACGATCACAACGCTAAAAATACCTAGGTCTGCCTATCTCCAATCTTCGATCCTCACTTTCTCTCTCTTCTCTCTCTCTCTCTCTCTCTCTCTCTCACGCTTGTAGCTGAGAACCAAGAAAAGAAAGGAAAGAAAGGAAATAAGGGAGAAAGAAAAAAAGGAAAAGGGAAGGAAAATAAAAGGGTTGGGACCCAAACCTAACTCCAAGCCCATTAACCACCCCAGGCCAAACCCAGAAAGATAAAATAATTTCAACCAATTGGACCAAATCTCAAGTGCAAATATTTAATTGGTTCAAAATCTTAAATAAATAACCAAAATAAAATACCGGATGTTACAATTGTACTGATATTGTTACTTTCATATATGCTGGTTAAGAATCCTTCCTTCTCCCGGTGTTGCAAATTGCTTTTTCCTCGCTAGATTCGCTCTTTCTTTGAAGAATATGGGAATGTTGTGGAGGTTGTTCGACTCAAGGATAAGAGAACTGGCCAACTACAAGGTACATGGAAATCCATTATTTCATTAAATTGCTACTTATCAGTCTTTGTATCATTTTCATGTGTTCTTCACAAGTGGTATCTCCGGGAAATGAGTTTCTATTTCAGAGAAATGGCATCCCTCCATGAATTGTTTGTTCATGTCGCCTTCCAAAGGGTAACTCAACTAGAGTAACTCTAGGCTTAGATTCTTTATATTTTTGTGAAATGTTTTCCCTTCCCATTGAAGTATTTTCGTATTGAAAGATATTAAGCCTCTCCTAGGCCTAGTTTGGTATGAGGGAATCAAATGTAATCTAATGCGCATTTCCACACTGTTATCCATTCCATTCTTTCGAATAAAGTAGCATTTCAAATAAGCATACAATACACGGTAATGGAATGAAGGCTTGGGAATGGTCATTCCATTTCATTTCATTCCTTTTTACCGAACCAGGCCTAGTTTATGTGATTTATTTATTTATTTTTTTAATTTGTTAATTATGTTTAGTCATTGATATTTTATCTTGTTGAATGGTGTGCAATAGATATATTCCTTGTTTTAATTTTTATTAACCGCATGATTTTTAAGTCTAGTTACTAAGTGATTTGTTGCTGATATCTCTTTCCTTGCAACCCTTTTTTTTTTTTTTTTTCAGTTTGTTAATTTTGTTTAGTCATTGATATTTTATCTTGTTGAATGGTGTGCAATAGATATATTCCTTGTTTTAATTTTTATGAATCACATGATTTTTAAGTCTAGTTAGTAATTAATTTGTTGCTGATATCTCTTTCCTTGCAACCATTGAGTTTTGTTGATGTAGATCATTTGATTTGAGTTCTTTGTGTTAAGTCATTTATGCATTTAGCTCTTATTTTTGTGATGTCTTTTTCTTCCCTTGTTTGTTTTTTGAGAATAAAGATGAGTTCCGCAGGAGTAGACTAAGAGAGAGTATTTTTGGGTACAAGGTGATTTTGAAGATCCCACTTATTTGACTTATTTCTGAATATGTATATATATATATATATTTTCTCCTAACTGCCAGTGCATTTCTTTTAATGCGTGCCATTCTAGAGTGTGGGCTGCAGTTCTTTTGAAAATTGAAACTAAAGGTTTATATGTTCCAAAATTTGAACCTTAATGATCGTGCATTTTACGGGTAGCACACTTTCATCTATTTTCATATTCATGACACATGTAGCTCAACCATGGATTGCTCTGTTGTTTGCATACTTGCATATACTTGTATTCCTAAACTTGATGGAATTAGCATATAACATGTGTACTTTTGTAGAATGTTGTTTTGTAAAATATGCAAGATTAGAGGAAGCCGTCCGGGCTATTGGAGCATTACGCAATCAATGTACTTTTCCTGGAGTGAGTTCCCTTGGGGCATGGTTGAGAGCTTTTATTATTATTATTATTATTATTATTATTTAATATCAAGCAAGCGATTTTTTTTTTTAAACCACCAGGGAGCGGTTCCACTTAAAGTAAGATATGCTGACGGTGAACGTGAACGAATTGGTAAGTCCAATCTATAGATGTATTTCTCTTGAAGTTTTATCCCTTGGTATACTCAAAGCACTATATACAAGCTGTTTTCATTGGCAAGTTCTTTATACATAGATTTGGATTCTTTATCCTCATGCATCAATGATAAATTCACGTTTTTCAATATACAAGAATATACTGTCATGCCCCAAAGTTACATGTCCGGAACGGATGGTATTAGAATACGGAGTCTAAATAAAATCATATAAAATTTATTTTAAGGTCAAGTCACATCAACAAATTGTGACCACTTATCACAATCCAAGATAAATCTGTACAATATGTATATATTTACATATACATATAATAGTTCAGAGCAGTAACAGAGCAGCTACATAAATCGCACCTGATTCCCATATGATAATATAATAAAATCTAGATGAAAGGGTTTTCAACTGTGCAACCTAAAATTAAAGCCTTCAAGCCTACAACACATCATACACAACATGCAATAATAAAGTTTATAGCGTGAACCACATATACAAGCCTCTCAGAAATCATAATGATAATACACATTATTAAATCTCTAAGGGCCCAAAGCTCAGGTCACCAAATAATATACAAAAATAAGAAAGGCCACTTGGGCTTAGGTCCATCGAGTAGGCAACTAATTTGGCTTGGGCTGACTGCTCCCAACTCTCATGGGATCAATTGAAATATGGAAGGGATGAGCTGGAAACCTAGCAAGTAAAACAGCGCATGTGTGTGCACAAGTATACAATCTCAACAGCATAACAATAACATGCATCAATATAAATTGAAATATAAATGTGGATGCAAATGTCATGGCCATGCAATTTCTATTCTCTATCTATCCAAAACTTTATTCCGGGACTTGTAAAACTCAGCCAAGCACTCGGAATTACTAATCAGAGTCTTTTTTTTTTTTTTGTGGCTAATAGCAAACCCGCATCACATGGATGCTCCTTATCCGCAAGGGATATAGAGATCCTAATTTCTTAATGACTATTCTCCTGCATCTTATAGTAGGCATTCGCCCTGCCTGGCTGTAACCTGTGAAAGATTATGAAATGTGGGAGAATAGTCATATATAGTGGCTGCAATCTTAAATAAGTTTCATTACCAAATGATTATTTCCTATATATTGACTAGGAATCTTTTGAAGACTAGGAATATTTGGAAGCTGAAACCTCCTCCCATGATCGTGACCTCTCTAGATTTGAATTGTGGAAATGGTAGCACATGAAAACGATCAAAATCCCTATGCCTTTTCCCCTCTCTACCATTTCATTTATTTCTCTGTCCTTTCTCTTTTAGCCCTGTCTTCTCTGCTCAAGCAAACTGGGAAGACCAAGACAAAAATGAGGGGGGATTGGCGCCCCCGGGGGGGGGGGGGAACAAAGAAAAAGAAGAAAAGAAAAGGAAAGGGAAATGAAGAAAAAGAAATGGTTCATGGGCCTTTGGCTCAACCGGAAATCAATGTATCCTCAACTAAGGATTACAATTCAAGTCCAAAATTTAAAATGGTTCAAAATCTCAATAAATTGCCAGAATATGCCAAAATTATGTACTTGATGTTACATATACTGTCCATTTTCCATCTTGTTACTGATAGAAGAACCTTGCGGTCAATGGTATTCTATATTCTTTGAAGTGATAATTTAATTACAGTGTTCCCCCTTAAATTGCAATGTTATGACTCAATATTTTTTTTTTTTTGGTAAGTAAAGTAGTATATTAGATGAAGGCATCAAGAAGATGCCACCCAAATACAAAATCACTTAAAGTTATGTCTCAAATTTGCCTTCTAAGGCCACAACACTTGCAATTGCAAATCTTGAATGATATCATTTGCTGTTATTTGTAGCTGTTCTTGTTTTTGTCACATAAGAATCAATGACCTCTTTGGTGGCAATTATTGTCACAAGTGATGAACGGTTTAGTTTTTCTTTCACTGAGACATTGTAGTGACTTCTGCTCATATTGAATAGGGGAATCAACTTAGAATATTGACATTGCTTGTATGTTACTAACATGATAATAGCAGCTTTCTCATACCAGTCAGAAAGAATTTAAAATGTGGGAAGGGTTAAATATTTTTATTTTTATAAAAAGGCATTTCTGAATGCAAAAGAAACTACAGTGGGCTGGTGTGTTTAAATGGCAATGGGAAATGGGGCGAACTGGGTACCAGTATCCCAATTTAGAGTGGTGAGAGGCAAAAACTCTTCCTGTTCCATTCCCATCTTGACTTGTGGATGCAAATTATGCATCCTTCCGGTGACTAGATTCTTATGTCCTGGTCCACATTTTTTGATGGGTATATTTGATCCTTTATTGATGATATGATAATATCTTTATTTTTTGCTGCAGGGGGTTTCCGGGCACAAGAGTGCAAATTGTATGTTGGTTGTCTGAACAAGCAAGCTTCCAAAAGGGAGATTGAAGAAGTATGCTCCCAGCTTTTACCTTTCCATCCCACCCAAATGAAAAATGGGATAAGTCCCTCTTTTTTAAGTCTCAGTATGCATGCACATTGTAAGGGTAGTTTATGCTTAATGCGTAGGCTATGAAGTGTGCTGCTTATATGTGGAACATGGTTTTCTAAATGTAGACATTATTGTTAAAAGCTAAATCAAGCATTTGTAACTGGTCTTACTCAATCCATGGCTTACATTGCGGCTAGTGATTTTTAAAATCATCATATCTAATATTGTCGCGGTCTAAGAGTGAGAGTTTGCTATTTCAATGGGATTATGCAGCATTTTAATTTTGAGTGTTGAGGACTGGTCAAATTCTGTGGTAGCATTCTTTTTGTATGACATGCAGACAACATTTGCTGCATGCCATTGAACGCCGCCTTGCCTTTGGTGCAGTAGGCAAGGCTGGACCTGTGCCTTTGAATGATTGGATCTGTGCCTCCAAATGCCACATTGCTTTTGGTTCTTCTAACTCACAGGACATTGCTTTTGCCAAATGCCGTCTTAGTTATTGTATATTTTATTTCTTTTGGGCTTCTACAAGTTTATAAGCTTTGTACGGATGTTCTCACTTTCAGATATTTTCTGATTATGGTCTTGTTGAAGAAGTCTACATTGTGCGTGACGAACTAAAGCAAAGTCGTGGTACGTCCATTGCTCTTACAATTTAATTTCATAATTCTAGATTATTATTTTTTTTGGGTGCAAAAAATGCTGGAAACTTATTTGAAGATTGTCCATGCTTGCTTTCTCCAGTCTCTTAGTTGCTCTGCATTACTCTTGGGGTCCACCAGCTGTATTGAACTGTCCCTGTAATATCCTGTTGTTTTCAGTCTTAACTCTGTGTGGACTACTTTTAGATTTTGAAAACTCAACAGTAGTTATATCTTGAGAGCAGGTGATCAGCATTTATTTTTATCTTATTGAGGTGGCAGATGCAGAAGAAGTAGTTGTCTAATCCAACTCTCTCTCTCTCTCTCTTCTTTTCCTTTATTATTATCATTTTTTTTGGGGTGCGTGTGGGGGAAAGGTGAACTAATACAAGTCCTTGTAATGTTGCTGTAAAGAAAATGGTGTTATAGGTTTTTTTTTTAGCCCCTACTTACTATTGCCAAATGCATTCTTTTTCATTTCTTATTTGAAGGTTCCCGTGCAAGTTTGTGCTGATCTAGGTCAAATAGTTATCTAGTTCCAAGTCTCTTTCTCTCATTTCTAATGCAAAGGCGATGCTATAGGTGGTTGTTTGTATCGCCAAATGTGTTATTTGACATTTCTTATCTAAAGGATTCAACACAAGTTTGTGCTAATATAAATTACTATGTACTTTCCTGCCATTTTTCAAGGATGTGGATTCATTCAATTTTCTCATAGAGACATGGCAGTTGCTGCGATGAATGCACTAAATGGAACCTATGTCATGCAGGTATTTAGTTTTTCTTGTGCAAGTCTCACTTTGCTGATTTCACTATGATGATTTTTTCATTTGTTCACAAGCTTTCTTGTTATTTAGGGATGTGAGCAGCCATTGATTGTTCGTTTTGCGGATCCTAAGAAGCCCAGGATTGGAGATTCAAGGCATTTTTTCCTTGCTTAAGAGATTTTCTTTGTTTTTGTGGTTAATAATAAATTTTGTGCATATTATTGGTTGTAGCAAAGGTTGTCCTTGGGGCAACAATAAGGTTGTTTTATTGCAAGGTCACAGGTTTGAACACTAGAAGTAGCCTCTTTACAATTAGGGGTAAGGTTTCGTGCTTCTGACCTGCCTTGTCCCAGACTACACAAAGTGGGAGCCTAATGTGCTAAGTTGTCGCAATTCTCAAAGACTATTTATATTTGATTATACATTGCTTTTGCAAGGGGCAGCTTACCTGCCTGTCTTGGTCCTACACATGAGCTTCAGTGAAATTCTGTTGAACAGATACTGAGATAATGGTTACTTAGCTTTCTCTTCTTGAGTCTTTAGTTGGGAGCACTTCTGCTTCGTGCTTTGTCTTACTCTATTTATGAAAATAAAAAATTAAAAGGTTAACCTCCTTTCTGTAAAGTAATTAACCTCCTTCTCCAGGGATAATTGTAAATTTCGTGGTTCAAGCATTGGTTCCCGTTTTCAAGAACCAGTTGTTAGGTCTGTTAAAATGTTCTTCCTCCCTCTTCTTATTCTTCAGATTTTAGTTTACTTTTTTTTTTTTAATTTTATTTTAAAGGAAGATATGTTAGTTTACTTAGTTGGGTTGTTCTTGGATCTACTTCTTGCAGGCCATCACCACACTGTAATGATCCAATGGCTGATGATGTGCTACCAAATGCTTATCATCCACATAGTCCAAAGACTATGGCATCATCTTCCCATGTTAGTGTTCAAGATTTTAGCAAAGATGGGGTTCCTGCTTTAACTAAATTTAGTATCTGATTCATTATACCTACATAACTCACGCATCATTATGATTTGCTCTGGCCTTGGTAGCCATGCAAAATGGTTCTCTTTGGCCGTGTTTATCATGTTCAACCGTTTAAAAAAAGAAAAAAAGTGTTTATCATGTTCAACCTGCGGAGCATATGCTGAGTCAGTGAGTGAATTTGTTGGATTGATGTGTTTATTATGCCCTTTCAAGATAAATTTTCTTCCAGAACCACTAAAGAAAAATAAGAAACACTGCTTTTGGACTTCTAACTTGTTGGCTGGGGTATGTTCTTCTATTTGTTTATAATTTCCATTCTTTTTGTATTCACATCTTACGTCTGAAAATAAGGCTTAACTTTGCTGCAACTCCTATATATTGGTTGGCAAATAACATAGAAGGGGAAAATACTTAAAAGAATTACTAAAGCTCTTCAATCACCTTTTTTTGTTGAAGTTGTCTGCCAGCTTGATATTTCTCTCACTAACAAACTTCCTGGTGATCGCCACCCCAACATATGTCTGCTGCAAAGATCAAATGCTTTTGGTCTACTAGCTGTCAACACTTCAGCTAATCACTTGCATCCAATGAGCTGTTTCTATTTTTGAGTCTGATTTTTAAGAGTAAACTCCATTTGATAATTTTTCAAAATTCTCCACTCGAAGTGGTTCAGCTGGTGACAGCAATAGAGCTGCTGGGAAACTCAGTTACCAACATAATAGACAGATCCCACTGGTAGTCTCTGGCTTGGAAGAGTTTCTTACTGTCAAAAGCTGTTTGCATATGGTTCAACTGCCTATTCAAATTTGAGAATAGGGGCAATTTTCGTGATCTTTTTGGGGCGGGGAACCCTACATACATTGTCACCAAAGTAGCATCCAAGCTCATTGATAACTTTGATGCATGCAGAATCAAATTTGAGAGTCGGAACAACTGTCTTAAGTTCCTCACGTAGGTAACAAGTACCAAGAGGGTCACTGTACCCTTACATTTTGAGAGGAAACCCAGCGTATCCACTGTCACCAAATATACATCCAAGCTTATTGATAACTTTGACACATGAGTCTTCCCTTGAACTAGATGTGCCACACATCTTTCACTTTTCTTCGATTCCATTACCTGAGGATCTATAAAATCTTAGATTATTTTGGTTACATTATAACTTCCAATCTTTAATTTGTTGCTTAAATTGTTACTGAAATCACGTTGAAATTCTATTTATTCTGTCAATTAGTTGTGTATAGATCTCTAGTTCAGGAAAAAAAGATATTGTGTATGAGGCCATTTGGAGTGTGAAAAAAAAAAAAAAAAACCAAAATTTTACAAAAGTGAAATTTTTTGAAATTTGGAGTGTAAAAAGTTGTTTTGAGATGATGGTTGGATGTTTGTGTTTGATTTGATACAGAGTTGTTAAAAATTATATAAAGTGGCTTGTGGCAAAATTTTAGTTGAATACCTTGAGAACTTTTGGAGTTTTGTAGAACTTTTTGGTGCAAATGTTAGTCCAACTTTTTCAAAAAATCCGTTAGAACGTAATATCATGATTTATTCTAATGGATTTTGACAAATTTTTTAAAAACATTGGAATTTTTTGGAGTTTGAAAACGTTGAAACTTTTGAAAATTTTTGGAGTTTTTTGAACTTTGTTGGAGCTCCAAACGGCGCCTATATGAGTTTAAATCCAAACCTACTACTTGTGAAGAGAACTGAAAGGTGCTTCGACTCTTCAACTGGATAAGACTGGTGTTTATTTATTTATTTATTTTTTTAAAAATAGATAATATAATAAAAATAATAAAACTCTGCTGTTGAATTCTTTTATTCATTGAGCAAACACAAGTTGGCATCAAGCAGACAGTATTAATTCAGATTCACCTGTGTTGATTATGTAGCTCCTTGATGTCTGCACTAGAATTTAGTATTGGTTTGATTATGAATGTATCTACACACAGTTCCTCCGGCGCCAGTGGTGTGGGAAGTTGTACATTTACCTTCCCCTTGTGACAACTTTCACGTGTTCTTGGCTACTTTTGACTTCTGCATTCTTCATTATTGTTTTTGTTGTTATTAATATTATTTTCCATTTGGGCATGCGAGTGACTGTTAATAATGTTTCCCTTGCAGTCTCCACAGACTGGAGGCAAGCCACAGATTGTTTCTAGCACTCATACTGCACCAGTACTTGTTTTGCCTTCAAGCGCCTCATCTGCCCCTGCATTTCCTACAAGTACTCAGATGGCAGATTCATTAGACTGTGATTGGAGTGAACATACCTGTCCAGACGGATACAAATACTATTATAATTGTGTAACTTGTGAAAGCAGGGTAAGCTTCCTACATTTAACATATATTTTGGCTCTATTTGGATGCTTATACCATCTGAAGGTGGTTTAAGTGTGTGAAAATGCGAAATGCAGTGGGAGAAGCCAGAGGAGTATTCCATTTTTGAACAACAATTACAAAAGCAACAGGAGCAACAACAACAGCAACACTCTCCTTGTCAACATGTTCATTCCCCATCAAACCCACAGGTTCTTTCTACCCAAGAAGTTTCTTAAATGCAACAGGTGCAACATTCCCATGTGGAACTCCGACAGCCTGCCTTGCTGGAATCAGTTAACTATCTTTCATGCTGTTCCTTTTCTTTTTTCCTTTCTTTCCTTTCTAATGTCTATTCGTCCTAGTATTGAAACTTCTGCACATTGCAATAACATGTTAGTTTATATCTACTCCTTCCTATAGATTTTGTCAGATTGTGTTTTCCTATAGTTTCTATCTACTCTCTTAGAATTGATTTGATTTTAAAATAAAGAATTTGATTTGATTTGGTAAATAAAATTTTATGTTTGGAAAATATTTTGAATTTAAGAATTGAATTGATTTGGTTTAAGAGAGATACTATATTTGATCATGTTAATAGAAAGTAGAAAATATGGTAAATATGATATATGAGGATAAATTTATTTACTTTGATGGCTTAAGAAAATAATAAATTCTCATCAAATTCTATTGTTCTGGATTGGATTTCAAATGATATAGAAATCTCAAAATTTAAGTTATGAAATGAAATCAAATCCAACTATGAAATTTTATTTTAATTCCAAACATAAGAATTGATGAGAGTTCTCATCAAATGAGATTAAATCTATCGAATTCACCATTTCAAATGGAGTGTTATGGCCTGAAGTGGCAATGGTGCTTATGTTTTTGATTGACTAGGTTTTGAGTTACCCCCTTATTTGGTATGTTATGGTCTTTCAGGAGCTTGATCACGTGCGAGTACAGGCAGGAACAAGCCCCGTCATTGTTCATACTTGTGTCCAAGGTGTATTGCATCTAAATCATTTAATATACTTGATTATTGCAGGGGGTTTAGACTGGTTGGAAATGCTCTTGGAAGATCCTGAGTTTCAGTCCACTAATTTTAAATGTACAATTACCATGTAAATGTGTGCTTGGATTAACCTCAGATTGACTTGATTTTGTCCTGGCCATATAGCTTTTTCCCAAAATCTTTATTTGGACGAGAACTAGCCTTGTTTAACCAGTACACCCCAACTTCCTCCAAAATGCCATTGTTATGATTATTATCATTCATTTAGATTTTTTTAGGGTTTATTTCACCAACATTTCGTGTGTTTTGGCTTTGTGTAACCTAAACCTCACAGATTTCATAAATGTGTACTTAAAGACTCTCTCTATTAGATTTTTCCATCCAAAAAGCAACTTTTTATTAATACTAAGTGCATAAAGTAATTTCATAGCATTGAATTGGTTAAAGGATACTTTTTGGATGAAAAATCTAGCATAAGGGATCTAAGTGAATGTAATGCAAATATTAGCAGTTTAGGTGCATATTATTTATGAAATTTGTAAGGTCTAGATTTACAAAACTAAAATCACAGGGAGTGTAGGTGAAGTAAGTCATTCTGAAAATGTTAATTGGTAGTTATCATGCATTTCATGGAGCCAGAGTCAAGAAAGGCCCTGAAAATCTAAGAAGATCGATGTAGATTACATGGTTTTTGTTCGATTCTAATCCGATGTGAACATTTATTAGGCCCTTTTGTTGTGGTATGTGTGGGTTTGAACTTCCTTAGTCCTTTACCTGAAAAAATGCAATGCCCAAATTTAATTTGGGAGGTGTCTGCATTCGTTTGCCTTTTTTTTTTTTTAAATCAAATTTGCTCATTTTATGTGCGCCCGATTTGTATTTTATTTTTTTTTTTTGGGGGGGGGGGGGGAGTGGTTTCTGCTAAACAAGAATTTGAGCACCTTAGCACTTGAGAAATTGAGGGTAAGAAGCTTTCGTTGAAATCTCTATGTGCTATCATATATTGCAATGTAGTAATGTAGTAGAGGTTATGATCACTCAAAAGTTGAATATTAAAATCTTATCCCTTAGAGAGAGGAAGAAACCACGTCACATCCCCCCTCCCTTTTTTTTTTTTGATCCCCCATTCGTTCATACCCTTCAATCTTTTAGATTTTTTTTTGGATATTTAATGTTTTAAAAATGTTAATTTTACAATTTAATTGGTTGAAAATCATAATTAATTACTACAATTCCTAGCGTAGTTATCAAATTACCATAACTAATTAGTATAATTTCTAAAATGTATCTATACTACAACTATTTTATATATGTAATGTTTCAATCATACTCCTCAAAATTTTATTGTCTTGAACATTTAATATTATAAAATATGATTTTACAATTTTTTTATTTGGTTGAAAATCATAATTAGTTACTACAATTCCCATTATAACTCTAATTTCCTAACTAATATCAATCCCAAAATATATCTAGATCGTAACTATTTTACGTATATAATCAATAAGATTCCAACTTCATGTTACTTTGTCTTTCAAATCACCTATCTCAATCTTATTCGTTTATCCATGCCTATTGATATTTGGTGGGTTTTTTTTTTTTTTTTTTGTAATTTTTTATTAAAATTTAGAAAATTATAAATAATCTTTTTTATTTTAACATTAAATCATTTACATATCCTATGGGGGAGGGGACTACCAAGACCATACCCGGATTGATGAGCTAGGGTGGAGTCTTAATCACTTGGACGATCCATCAAATAAAGATGTAGTTTTAAAGCTTCGAAAGAACCTCAAAATTTGAATACTACGGAAAGGTTGAATGCAAATCCAAGTTGGCCTAAGGTAGCATTGTAATTCATTGGTTTCAGTTCAAACAACTCTAAAATTTGTTTAACTGATAAAAAAAAATTTGTTGAAAAATATTTCTCATACTTTTAAAAAACTCAAATGTAAATTTGGGTCACAAATGAGTTTAGGGGAATAAGTAATTTTTTAGAGAAGTTTAATGTTCGACAGATATTAGAGAAAATTGAATATCTTTTAACTTCTCTTATCGTCGCAATTTTTAATTTTTTTTTTTTTTTGTCACTTCTCACCCTCAAAGGTTGGCATTTAATTTTTTAAGAGGAGGAATTTTTAATCATTTAGATTTTTTTATAGGATATATTAAACATAGTAAAAAAAAAAAAATTACAAGTTAAAGAAGTGACATTTACTCTTTTAACCCTAAACAAAACACGCCTATAGGGTACACTCCCTTTGAAAACGAACGATATCTGTACGATTCACTTCATGTGGTTTGGAGAGAGCCTTTGTCCAAACAAACAATATTTTATTGGGCTTTCTATGATAGAGGGCCTAACATGATGACGAAATAAATTTACGAAACCTATATCGGTTATTTTTGCGATAAAGTATCCTTGAAAAAATATAAATGGATAGAATTTTTAATTATTTTTAAAATAATTGTCTGAAAAAAGAAATATATATATTTATATAAAATAATTAAAATTGGGTGTTATCTCATTGAAAAAAAAAAAAAAGAAAAAAAAAAGATAATGAAAAGACGAACAGATTTGTTTGAATCTGAGAGGTTCGTTCACCTGCAATGTCCAAGTGTAAGAACTTAATGAGCTAGCTACTCCTGGTTAGCGTACTGTCCCACGGACAATGATAGTTCGATCACGGGAACGTAAGCTATTTTTACATATGATTAAAATCCCACACGCTATCTTCTAAATTACAGACGATGCTTTTGCATCCTTCTTTTCCATTCTTCCAAATTTTCTCACACCCAGTATCACTTAATTAGACACGAAAGCAGCAGCAGAAGAAGAAAACAGAAACCCAATTTATAAACCAAGTACCTCCTTTTGGGGAGGGAGCTCCCATATTGAAGCTAGTGACAAGTCTCTGGTCACATAAGAGAATTACAGACTGGGAAAGGAATTGGGTTTCCACTTAAAATAGAAGAGAATATTACATGAGCAATAGTTACATGCCATCGCGCTTATAATTTATTTAAACTCTTCTTTGGTCACGACGGACGGTACAATGATGTCTTGAAGAAGGCCATGGTCTGTGAGCAAAGAAGTAGTTGGAGCAGTGCTGGGATTTGTATAATTACTCAAGTAACCACAGGTGAAGGGAGCAAAGCCACTGTATTGGGACACGGCTTGCATCGGCAGTAGAGGCGGCTGCGGCGGCAAAGTGGGTGGTGCTACTGAAAAGGCAGACGGAGCAGCTGCTGTGGGGATTGAGCCGCGGTGCATCAGCACTGGGCTTGGATGGGTGTGTTTGCCTTCATACGTGGTCACAACTATGCTTGGGTCATGCAAACATCTCTCCACTCTCTTCTTCACATTACATGCACTACTGGTGCAACGATAGTAACTCCTGAACCAACACCACCACCAACCACAGAAAGTTCATATATCATCAGATCCGTACTACATCAGTCACCCAAGTTTTTCTTCCAATTAATTCTTACTTATACAAGACATGGAGTCAATCAAGGGTTTGTTTGGCACGCGCGTTCGCAAACTCAATCCGGCGAACCCACCAGCCAAACAAAGCCTAACTGCCCCAAATTCTGAATGATGACTCAACAATAATCTGGTGTAAGCCTAATTTTCAACTAAAAGATAGACCAGTCTGACTGAGTCACTCTAAAATGCATAATGAGTAGTACTGGCAAATTAAACATGGTAACTAATTAACGGTACTGGCAAATTAAACATGGTAACCAGTCTGACTGAGTCACTCTAGAGATGAGATTGGATTAGAAAATCTATAAAAAGGATGAGATTATTCATATATAATAATATTCAATAGGTAGAAGTTTGTGGTACGATGGGAGGTATACCTAGGATAAGGGCTGTTCTTCACAGCTTTTTGGCCGTACTTTCTCCATCTGAAGCCATCTTCCAAATGATCAACCTCGCTCTTTGTCATAAAAGCAACTCTTGGCTCTCTCTGCTGCTTCTTCTTTTGATTACTCGTCTTCTTCGGTTTCAACCTAAAACCACGAGTCCCAAAAAGCAAAAACAATAGCATATCATAATCATAACAACACACCTGTGACTGCAAATCAAAGTAGAGCTACACCAAAAACCATTTGAGGGTTTTCCTCAACATTGATTGAACCTGTACATACATACAACAAAGTAACAAACACAATCAATAGATCAACTTACTGTACTTTCTTGGTCTTTTGCTGCTCTTGATCCTCTTCATCATCAGCCACCCTACTCAGTTCATCATTTGGCGCACCACTGGAGACGGACGAAATCGAAGAAGAGTTGGGTGTGGTGGGCTGCTGGTTCATGACCTCTGACGACTCAGGATTAACAGCTAAAGTCTGAGTCGGTGCCAATGGTTCGACAGAGGTTGAAGAAACTTGAAACATATCAAAAATGGAGGAGGGAGTACCGCTACTACTGTAGTAGTCTTGAATGCCCAGTAACTCCATGAACCCCAATGAGCTCTTTTGATCATCTTCACCGCACAACTCCAACATCATTCCCTCTTAATTAATTAATGGGTTATCGGCAAAAAAAAAAAATTAAAAAAAAAAAGTTCTGAAAATGACAACGATCGGATCCGATCGAATCGAATCTTCGATCTTTACCACTCTTACTTCGATCCCAATAGATAGATTGATCAGGAGTCAGGCCTATAAATAAATCTACCTCAACTTTTCTTTCTTTAACTTTTGATCGATCGATCGAGAGAGAAGAAAGAAAGAAAGTTAAGAAAAGTGCAATGGAGAGAGAAAGAGAGAGAGAGAGAGAGAGAGAGAGCGAGAGAAATGAGTTTGCTTTGGCTTATAAGAAGTATGAACACAAAAAGTTCAGCTTCGAGGTTTGGCTTTGGTAGCCATTCGAGGCGATAAATTATTAGTTACTACTGTACAAATTTCAATATATCATTGGTATATTTAGAATTGTTTAAAATTGTTTAAAATAAAATAAAATAAAATTATGAAAGTAAATATTTCGTAATTTGTGTGATAAGTGAAAAATTTAAAAATTATTACCTCATAATTTATATTTATAAAAATTTATAAAATTTTATTTTATCTTGTAGCGTTGCAAACGGAAAATCTATTCTATAAAACTAAAATTTTTTAATAAAATTTACATAAATTAACATATGATTGATGCAATGCAATGCGATTCCAATCAAAGACGGTGGCTTGTCTTGTCTTGGCCACAATGATGACTGACAATTGCCGGTCGATGACTGTACGGAACAGTGAGGATTACTGGTGTCATGTGTTAGTTTTGACCGGTGAAACCGTCGTCACAGTGTGAACGTATCCAAATACTTGTGGCAGCCTCCGGCACACAAGTACTCTCTGTCCTGCAGCATGTGGAAATGTGTAATCCACCCGTTGATCTTTTATTTCACTTGCATAGCTCTCGCTCTCTCTCTCTCTCTCTCTCTCTCTCTCTCTCTTGCGGTGAAAGATTATATGACGAAAATGCCCATACTGTAGTGATCTTTTTCACGTTAACCACCCGTTTAGAGCACTTTTTTCTCTTTTAAGCCCTACTTGGACGTGGAAAAAGCCTTCTAAAATTAATACCCTCTTATAAGTGTGGGTTCTACCCTTTTGTCATAGTTTGACAAGTGGATTACTAAAATTTTTCATCCATTCTTAACTTTCTCTCCCTCTCATTTTTTCGGGGGTAGGTGAAAACCAGCGGTACTCGCGTACTCCCAGGGGTGGTGTAAACGCCCGGTATCCACACCATCCAGTTGAATTGAGAGCGCCCAGGAAGGGTATCAAACCCGTGACGTGCGCCCTAACCACACATCCCGTACTTAACCCTGCTCCACTGAGCTAATCCTGCCGGGCCTCCCTCTCATTTTTTCATCCCCTCTTAACTTTCCCTCCCTCACTCTCAACTCTAATTAAAAAATTTCACCTCATCTTAGCTTATTTTTGACATTTTTAACTTTTATTAATAGTATTGTTAACTTGATCAAAATAAATATAATATTAGTAAAAAAAAATAATAGATAGGCCAACAAGTTAAAATAAATATAATTAAAAAAAATTAAATAAAAAAATTGGATAATTCAAAAGTACATATTTAAATAAAAGTTCTTTAAATAAATTTATAAAAAATTAAAATTTCAATGAAATAAATAATATAACTTCAAATTGTCCAAAAATAATTAAATACAGTGGGTTTTGTAATTTAATATTTAATTTAATGGGTAACCAAGTTTGGGACACCACAAGGAAAAAAATCATTTGACTGTTTTTTCTATCATTTACCCTCTCTTATTTATAAAATATCCAAACTAAGTCAAAAGTTATCTCTTCCATAAACATCACATCAATGTGAGTCAACCTTCTAAAAATAATACCACATCTTATCTTATATTTCATCTAAAATTTATTTCTATGAAATTTTAGCACCATCTAATCGGTCCCTTAAATTTTTACAAATTTTTTATTTACTGTACAAGTAACAAAAAAATTTTTATTCACTGTATAAATTATGAAATTATAATTTTTATAAATTTAAACAAATTTAAATACTCTCATTATTATCTTTAATTTAAAGTAGAATGGTAATAACTGAAGTATTTCTAGTGAACATTCCTCGAGAGCCGAAAAAAGAGAGAAGGAAAAAAAAATTATAAACAGACACGCACTTGAAGGTGTGAAATAGAGAGCAAAATCCTAACACGCATGGAGAGTTGATGGTGACTTAACGGTACTTTCGCCATGCAATGCACATAATCAAGACCTTGCCGCAATAGATGGAAATAAAACTCGGCCTTTCGGTGGGAAGGGAACCATTCGGCAAAGGTTCTGCACGTGCGATGCCCTACCCGACACGTGTATTTTCTTTCGGTGACTTGATGTCTTTTTTCAGTGCATGTACATAATACTCCATCTCCCACTCGTGATCCGCGTTTGAATTGGCAAAAAAAAAAAAAAAAAAAAAGATAATTTAATATAATTTGTAAATTTGTAATTTATATAATAAAATAAAAAATAAATAATTTTTAAAAATTTTCAGTGATTTATAATACACCAAACGGACCCTTAGTATGTTTTATCATTTCTCCAAATTAATTAAATTACTATTCTAATTTATATATTATAGGAAGTTCACTCACATAATTTCAAAAAAACTATGGTTCAAAACTCTCGAGCACTCAAAATAATTAAATAATTTAAATTGTGCGAATATTGAGGGTATTTAAGTAATTTTACATTTCTTATATCGAAATATTTATCAACTAATTATCACGTCCATTTAATCATCAATGTTGAATGAAAAAAAATACGATCAACATAAAAAGAAAAAAAATTATATGATACGTCCATTCTACCTCCTCAAATTATATACAAAATGTCCAAACACCATTGAGATCTTAATATTTAAAAAAAAAAAAAGAGAAAAAAGCATTTTTGTCTTTTCAGATCATTTTATATATAACTCTTATCTTGAAACTTGACACTAATTTCTAAAAATGGGAGAAAATAAAATAAAGAAAAAATATTACAAATTATTTTCTTTGTATCATTATTTTGCTTAAATTTTAAAAATTTCGTGAATATTTTGTATAGTTTAAAGGGATAAAAGAGTCATTTTATATTTTTTTTTCATGCAATCACGTTACTTTTCATTCAATATTGATGGCGAAATCAATGGAAGAATTTTATTTTAACAAACATTTTAAAATAAATGATGTGGGTTTAAATTTTTAAATATTAAAAATAATTATTTGTAATTAGCCAAATTTATATGTTTAGGGGAAGTAGGGGTAATTTATCCTCTAAATTGTTAATACTAAAAGTGTGGCATACATTTTCCACTTTTTCAAGTTTTAATTAAATAATGAATTTAATTATATAAAATTAATAAATGATTACTCATCAAGTGGTTAAGGGGAATTTAAAAAAAAAATAAATTCTAAAAGAAATAACACTGCATTGCACAGGACTCCAATATTGCATCACCAGAACATACTAGAATCTGTTTTTCCCTTAATGATATAATATGAACAGAGAAATGCTACTTTTAGGGTCCGTTTGTTTAAAAATTTGAAAATTAGAACTTTTTATACATTTAGTAAAATATTAATATTTTTTAACAATAACTTTTTATTATATATATATATATATATATATTTTGTCATATTATTATGCACCTTCGTCACTTTAACTAATATAACTAGTGGGAAAATAAAAATGTAATTTAATTAAATACGTAATTAAACTTTTGAAAAAGTAAAAGGTTGAATTTAACTAAACAGAAAATAAATTTTAATTACTAAAAATTATTAAAATTTTTACCGCCAAACAAGCTCTTAGTTGTGACTATCACCGTTGATAAAATCCGTGACGATTGATAAAACCTTACTGTTCGTGTGTGTGAGTTCACGTGCATGATATTCTCGCAAATGAGTGATTAAAAGTAACTATTAGTCGCAATTGAAGAGTTGACCATAATATTAATATATATATATATATATATATATATAGCTAACTACACAAAAACATTATTTGTTATGAAATAATGAGATGTGAAATGTTAAAGTAGTGTTTAAAGGTGCGTTTGAAGTTTTAAAATAAGTTAAAAAAATTAAAAGTTAACGTAGAATTGATGTTAAAGTGATACGTAATATAATTTAATTAAAAATATTTAAATTTTTTAAAATTTATAATTTAAACTTTTAATATAGTTTAATTAAAATTTTAAATTTGAAATTTTGTTTGTACGTTCAAATTTCGGGAAGCCAGTTGGGTTCTGGTCGCCATCAAAGTTCGCCACCCGATGAAGGCCCGCCGGGCATGGGCCATTCTCACCTCCGCACGCGTACTTTCCAAGTTTTGATATTTTTTTTTTATACTTATTTAATGTATGTTTAGAGTGAAAAAAAAAAGAAATAAAATAAGATAATTTATAAGTTTGTAATTCGTACAGTGAAATATAAACTGAATAACTTTTTGAAATTTTTAGTAATTTTCACTAGTTTGTAGAAAATTAAGGCGACGTTTGGAATGATATAAAAACTAAAAAAAGAGTAAGGGTTCGTTTGGAATCTAAAAAAATAAAAAAACTTTAAAAGTTTACAAATCTCTCTTATCACATTTTGTCACTTATCATTTTTACATCACATCAAGCCTACCTTTTGATTTTTTTTTGTTTCTTTTGGAACTCCAAACACAACCTAAAAGTTGGTATTAATGTGATGAAAAAATAACGCGTAATGAAATTTAATTAAAAAAATTTAAAAATTTCTGAGATTTTTTAAAAATTTTAAAAAAATTATTAAAGAATTCAAACGCACCTTAAATGCACCCTTAGTTGGATACATGTCGGATCCAACGTCTCTGATCGAAGGTCCCCAAATTTAACGCGGTTTCGGAATATCGTGTGAGTTTTGCTTCCGAAACACGCTCTCCTCCGCCTCTTTGTTATCTTATCTATTATTTCATATTCTTTATTTGTTAAATCTAAACTAATGTTAGTGGCAGCGAATATCTATTTGTTTATGGGTTTTGGAATTAAAATATTACTAAAAGATTAGGCAAAAATACATTATTATAGGTTGTATTAATATAATGCCGTGTTTGGTTGGTGTTGCTTCTGGGATACGTTTGAGGCCCTCATAAAAAGACAAAAACATATACAATCCTGTAGATGAAAAGCAATAAAGTGTTTTGTTTGTTTGCGAAATGTCGCCATCCTTAGTTCCGAGTCAAACGTCCGGACCCGGAAGGGCCGGAACGCCAGATTTGACTATTGTCACGAGCCTCCGACGCGCCCGCTTTCCCCAGTTTACGCCCATCTTTCTTTGCGATTGGGCCGTAATTAAGGGTCCGTTTGATTGAGTAATATTTTTTTTTCTTGGTGGAAAAAGTTTAATTTGTTCGTAATTATCAAAAATTACAAAAATTATTTATCAAACAGGACCCAAGTTAAACTGTTCATGGACAAGTTCCAATTTTGATTTATTAAAAAAATTGTTTGTCTGTTTATTTTACGGAAAAAAAAAATTAAATTTTGAGTAACATACCCATACTTAGCTCATACAAAAATGAATTCAGCTCGACTTATTAGCAATAAATATATTTAGGCCTCGTTTGGAGTAAGAAAAAATAAGATAAATTGAGATAAAATGTGATTTGGGGTTAATTTTGGCGTCATTTTTTTTCTGAAAATTCGAAAATCGTGGGAACGGTTTTTCAAATCCGTTTTCACGGATTCAAAAAAATTCACAAAAAATAGCAACAATGGTACTCATTTGAAAGCTCTCGATACGAAGAATATGATTGTATAAAAAATTTACACATTCAGTTAACTTATTTCCAGATTTTTTATTTTTTTAACGAAATATTAAAATTTTTTGAAATTAGTGATGGCGGAAAAATTAGATATAAAGTGGTTGTTAGAAATTTATAAAGATTTTCAGAAATTTATCTTGATGCCAAATGGGCCTTAATTTTTTTATAAAATATTATTATGTAAATAATATATTTAATATTAATTAAGTCGAATTAAGTCTGAGCTCAAACTTGCAAGTATAAAAGGATTTCTAGTTGAACTCAAATTTACTCTCTCAAATGAACTGAGTGGAATTAGTTTTCTTTCCAGAACCCCCCTTCCAACTTTTACATCAAAAAACGCGCTTCTTTAAGGGTTTTTTTTTTCACTATTTAATTTTACTTTTATATCTATCAAATATTTAAATTTTTATAAATAAAGTGATAGTCACACGTATATTTGCACTTACATCTATATATATATATATATATATTAGATGGGTTGCACATACACTATGCGTGTAAAGCTTTTTAAGCAACTATAAATTTTAATTTTATATAATTTGTCAAAAAATTTAAAATAAAAATTTGTTAAAACAATTATAAAATATTAAATGATTTGTTTTAATGACATTTAATAAAAAATTTATAATTTGAAAACTCTAGCCTAAGGAAACATTAAACTCACTTAAAAAATAAAATTATTTGAATTTATATTTTACTGAATAATATTATATATGCTTACAATGAAAAAATTGATAAGAACGAAATGATTGCAGAACAATTAAAATAAAAAAAACAAATCAATATAATATTTATGATGATCAATTTTGAATTATATCATAACGGCAATTACCAAATTAAAATTTTAATACATATTTTAATGACAATTTCTAAATAAAAATTATTATAAATAGTGAAAACATCCATTCACGAGCCGTCGAAAAAATATATGTAACTTATATAGGGTGAGTATGTTTGCTATCCTCAAATGTCCTCTCACACTCTATCATATCTTTTTCATTAAGTGAAGTTACAAAACTAATATTTTTCTTAATTATTATTGTGCATAATTCAAAAATGATAGCATTCTTTTGATAAAGAAAATTCTTACAAATTTGGACAAATATTTTTACGTTTAGTTTTTAATGAATAAAAAAATTGTATTTGATTTTTTAAAACAAATTATTTTTTATTTGATTAATTAATAAAATAAAAGAAATTTTATTTTTATATGATTATTGAATATATAAACAATGAATTTAAAAGCATTTTAACTTATATTTCATTATATTATATTTAAAATATGTAACTAAATTGTAGAAAATGAATGACTGATATAAAACCCCCCACCAAATAATTGGAGAGTAATAACAAAAGTTAAAATGACAGAAATTTATAAAGAAAAAGAAATTAATTTTTTACTTGATTAAATAATAAATAAAACACAATTAAATAATTTTTATTTGTATATGACTGTTAAAAATATAAATAAAAATAAAATTTATTTAATTTTTAAAAATTAAATCTTAGGACGTGAATCTAAATTTGTAAAAGATTTCTTTATGGAAAGTAATTATCTTATTTTAAATAAGAATAATTAAAGAAACATAATAATTTTTTAATTTGATTTAATTAATTAATAAATAAGTAAAGTGTAAGATAACATTTGCAACATAGGTACAAATTTATTCTTTTATTATATTTTGCATCTAAAGTAGTTACTTTTAACCTCTTAAAGTGGATAAATCTAATTTATATTATCTAGCTAGAACACTAGTCATAGAATTTAGAGGTTAACATCGTTTTTGATATCAGTTTTATGATAACGTAATCTGAATTATAAGATCGTAATCTGAATTGTAAGATTAAAATTTAACAACGTAAACATATTTATATATTTTTTAATTAAAATTTTATAAATTTATTTAAATCGCTCAACCACTTAGATCAAAATCTCACGCAGTCTCCCCTTTTTTCCTGGTTTGTACATCAATCGAAAGTACAATTCATATAATTTAGAACACGTGCTTAAAATTTGGGCAGAGTCTACAAATGGAGTTTTTGTTGCACGTATGAATCGAAAGCCTTTTGATTCAGTTTTCTGCCGACAAATCTCTCGACTCAAAAAGATATTTCTGCCGACAAGACACCTTTGCATCTTGACAACGTTGATCTGAGTATCGATCTCACCCTGCAAGTGCTCGCCGAACAAAGGGTCGAGATCTGAACAATCCGAACAAATGGTTGGTACTGTAAGCATCATCGTGGCGTCAAATACAACGATTAGAATAATACGTACGATTGTGTTTGGAATAAAGATTTATGATTTAAAAAAAAAAAGAGAAAAATAAAATTACATGTATATATTAATTTTGATGATTAATTGAATAATTATTTTTTATAGATATTTATTATTTTAATTATAAAAATAAAATAAATTTAATATTTTTATTTTATTTTACATCCTATTCACCCCCTTTTCACTTTTTTTCCTCCACAGATCATCGTTCCAAACACAGCACATTTTAAAATGTGGACTCATCTTGTTTTTTGAAGATTTTTTATGCAAAATTATAATTATAAAATATATATACACATACATACACATATCTCTTTCCCTAAAATCAAATATTATTGAGGAAAAAAAAAAATTCCCATCCTTAAAAGGAGGAATATTCAACCAGCCATTTTTTTTTTTCTTCATCAATTTTCCATCCTTCTGGATACACCTATTTGTGTGTTATAATTTAATTTTTGCATAAAATTTTATTTAAAAAAAACAAGTGGATCTTCTCTCCTTTCTTCCTCTTTCCCTCCCATTTTGGAATTGGAGGATTTGCACTACATATATTAAATTAAATGTTAGTCTCACCATAATGTGTATTTCACACCTAATTCAACAAAGTTCCGCCCATCATCGGCTACCGAATTCTCATTTTAGGTCGTAAATTTTTTTATCATTCCTAATTTATTTTTTTCTTTTTTCCCACTTTTTCCTCCGGTTAGGTGTATGTTTGGAATGTCAAATTCTTTAAAAAGTTTCTAACTTTCTTAAATATATATATATATATATATATCGTAATTCAAGGTTTTTGAACTAATTTGTACGCACATCGACTAATTTTTAAAATTCTGAAATTAACGATCGAATAAATCCTTTAGTAGTTATGAGGAGACTCGAACAAGTGACCTCTGTGGAATAAACCCAAAGTTTTATAAGTTGAGTTAACCTTTTAACTTTTTTAATATTAAAAATCTCTAATTTTCTTTAATTTTTATTAACTTTTTTCAAAATTTTCTACTTTTTATGATTTCCTTCAATTTAAAATATTTAGGGACCGTTTGGTAATACTATCGTTTTTTTGTTTACGTTTATATGTTTATGTTTTCTTTTTTTTTTTTTTTGTTTTCTGTTGTTGTTTTTTTTTGAAATAAAAACTAAAACTACGTTTGGAAATATAATTTTGTTTGCAATTACTAATTTTTTATTTTCATAAAATATTTAATTTTAGTAGTTTTTAAAAATTAATTGAGTTTAATAAATATATTTTATATTAATTTAAATATATTATTTATTAAAAATAATTGAATAAAATGTAAACATTATATCATTTAATCCAGTAAATATAAAATATATTAATTATAATTTAATTATATTATTTAATAAAAATAATTGAATAAAAAAATTTCATAATAATTTAAACAATTTAATTATGATATTTATTAAAAATAATTTAATAAAATACAATTTATATTAATTAAATTAAAATTAATTTAATTATGATATTTATTAAAAATAATTTAATAAAATATATTTAATATTATTTAAATTAATTATTAAATTAAATTAAATAATTAAATTATAATATTTATTAAAAATAATTTAATAAAATATATTTATCAAAATAAGTTAATATATTATATTTTATTATTTACTAAAAATAATTTAATAATAGATATTTCTTATTAATTAAATTAACTAATTTAATTTAATTATTTATCAGAAATAAATTAATAATAGATATTACATATTAATTTAATTATATTATTTATTAAAAATAATTTTAATTTAATAAAATATTTGAATAAAATAATTTATTTTAATATAATGTAACAAGAATGGATAAAGTATTAGAGTTGATAAAATATTTATAATAGAAAAAGAAAACAGAATGAAAGTACATTTTTTCTGTTTTCGTTTTTCTATTTAAGTTTTTATTTTTTTAGAAACAAAAAAACATAAACAGATTTAATAAACATGTTTCTGTCGTCAATTTATAAAATTTTGACGACATAAACAAAAAAAAATAGAAAACAAAAACGTTAGCAAACGGATTCTTAATAATTTAGAATTGAATAATTTTTTATTCTTTTAAGCAAAATTTGAGACTCCAAACACGCCCCCAACAAAGAAAACCTCTTCGTTTGCTTTTGACTCTCTCTCCCTCTCTCTCTCGCACACTTTTTTACTAAACCAGAGTCCTGTAATTAATCCGTAATTATCAAGGCGGCAGCGCAAAGTTCGCACGAGCAAGGTAACTCCGCCTCACCAATCCAACGAAGAAAGTGTGAAAGCAAATCAGCTTTGGATTTTGCGCAACGAGAAAGGGGAGACAAGGTGACCACCTCGTAGTCCTTTTTGGGTTGGGTTGGGTTGGGTATCACTATTGTGCTTCTAGCTTTAATAATAAAAGTAAGGCGCGAGAGAGAGATTTCCAAGAGAAAATCCCTACCCCAAATTGCAGATTAAAAACCAAAGCAGTTGAAATTGCGCCACATCGGCCAAGTTAATGAAAGTAAAAGTAATATGACATGATGTTAACTTCAGTTACCAAAACCAGGTACCGAGACATTGCATTATTTCTAATTTTACTATTAACTAGTGTTATCTTTGGAGTATCAAATTTGGACAACAAAATATAAAAAAGTAATAAATTTTGAATTGTTAAGTTTACAGTATGTTTCTCGGAAAGTATGAAAAAATTATTAAGAATTAAAATAGAATTAAAAAAATTAAAAAATTTTAATGTAAAGAAAATTAAAAAAATTAAAAACCCCTTTTTTTTTTTTTTGTAAAATTTAATGCTCTAAACACCCATTTAATGTCAAGTTAGCTATTCAAATTCTGTCATGATATGATTCTATATATATATATATATATACTTGGGTCATGTGTGTGTATGCATACATATATATATACATATATATTTTCCTGAGAAATATAAAACACTAAAACAACTTCAAATGTTATGTTTTCAGCTTCATTTGAAGTTCAAATTTTTTTAAAAATTTTTAATTTTTTTAATTAAATTTCATTATGTATTATTTTTATTCTAATTTTTAATTTTTTTTTTGAATTTTTTTCAGAACTCTAAATACAATTCGTTTATGAATAGAGATGGATATTTATCCCTTCCCAGCGAAAAAATATTTATGTATCGATAATTTTCACATTTCCCTCCCTCAAAACAAACAGCGTTGAAGGATTGAGGGAAAAATTTTCTTATCGGGAATATTCAACCATCCAATTCTCTTTTCATCATTACTAGCAATGAAGCATCGATCAATTTTTTTTTTTAATAAATAGGCACCGTTTGGAATAGTAAAAAAATAAGAAAAAAAAAAGATAAAATGTGATTTTGAGCAAATGTTAATGTTTGGTATTTGTTTTAAATAGTATTTTTTGTAAATGAACAGTGTTAAACCGTTAAAACGGTTCTCCTAAATCCGCTAAAACGGATTCAAAAAATTCCCAATTTATGTTATGCACCGCAACTTTTGTGCTGTTTTGTAATTGGCATAATACAATAAACCGTGGGAATGGTTTTGGTTAATCCGTTCTAACGGTTTGTGTAAGTACACACCACAATAAGACTAGTTCAAAAGATTTTGAGTCGGGGAACATGATTAACAAAAAAAATTTTCCTATTCAATTAACTTTCTCCTGGAATTCAAAATTTTTTTTAGCGAAATATTTGATTTTTTTTTTGAAATTAGTAAAGATGAGAATGTGTAAAAATGTAATAGAGAATTTTAATAATTTTTAGAGATTATTGAAATTTTATTTTGTTTTATTTTATTTTTTGACACATCAAACAGTGCCTAAATATGATCAAATAAACTATGAAGAAACTACAACATCTGCGGCTAGTAAACAAAACAAATTAAATAGCTCTAGTTTAACTCTCTCAAAATTCATTCAAAATTAATTCTTTATGAAATTATGTCAAACTTAAATATAATTTATAGTTTAAAAAATTTAAATTTACGTAAAATAATATTCAAACTAATTGAAACAAAACAAATTAAATAGCTCTAGTTTGACTCGCTAAAAATTCATTCAAAATTAATTCTTTATGAAATTATGTCAAACAACAAAGGCAATGCCACTACGATGTGGGGTTAAAGCAATTAAGATTTAAGAGAATTTGAAATTGAAATTTTGATCACATGGAAAATCTTGCACTCCGATTTTGTAAACTCAAAAGAAGAGAGATAAAAGAAAATACATAATAGGTAACCAAATTCCCGGTACTAATTTTTAAAACAATGCTAATTAATTATTATTATTTAGATAAATTATGGTACTTCATAATCTTATTACATTAAATCTTATTTTGGTCTTTTTTTTTTAATTTTAACACTTAACTGCTTATATTTATGATCATGTTTTATTTTGATTATTTTCTCAAATTTATTGATGAAAAATATCACAACTCATATATAATCAACACGTGATATCGTTTGTTATATTTTTTTAACCATAATTAACAGAATGACCAAATTAAAACTTGATTATAAATATACGTATTAACTATTACAATTGAAAGTACAAGTAATAAAGTGAATTTTAGAGTAAAATATGATAGCAGAAAGTGTAATTTAGCCTCAATTAATGTTTCTTTTACGGGTTTTATGCTTCAATACAATTCGAATGCCTCGTATGTCTATGTATGCTTGACCTCTAAGCACATAAAGAACAGGATAATACACTACGAGCTAAACCCAGTTCGTGAAAACCTACGAGGAAAACAATCTATCTGAGGAACTAATTTGGGCTTGGCCCAATAGAAGCCCAAATAGTTTGTTCAATGGAGTCTCCCGTCGGTAATAGACTACTAGCTAGTGATAACAGCAACAGGGATTGAGGTTCCTACCTATTTCTATCAGCTGTTGGGGGTATAGGTTAGGTTCCTTCGGAATACCGGTTGAAAAAGAAAAAGGAAAAGCCAGCAAATTATGAAGTTTTGGTAAGAATTTGTATGATTCGGCAGGGTGATGATAAGTCCAAAAAATATTACTCCGGAGATTAGAGGAAAGTTTATTAGAAACAGAGAGAGAGAGAGAGAGAGAGAGAGAGAGAGAGAGAGAGAGAGAGAGAGAGAGAGAAGACAATGAATGAATAAAAGATATAAAATGACAATCCTTCTCAAAGTCACTTTTCACACAACCATGCAATCCATGAAGCTGTCCCTAACCGGAGGACATCTATTGCTGGCCTTCCAAAACCAGCAGCTGTGATATTGCAAGAAAACAGATAATACAATGGAAAAAAAAAAAAAAAAAAAGAAATCAAAGGGGGAAAAAAAAGCAGAAATAAAAAGAATGAAATAAAATCAGACTTTACAAAGGAATATTTATTAGTCAATAATCGGACCCTGATAATGCTTGAACCATAACCTGCATGACCTTCACTCGCATTTGCAGTGACAAAATGTAATCAGCTGCGTCTCTGAAAAGCCCATCGAGGCCAACAGACTCATCATCACTGTTTGGAATAAGCTTCCTCAGTATTCTGACCCTTTTCTGGATTATTACACTTGTGGGTCTTCTAGAACCTTCCAAACGGGCCCTCCTCTTCTTCATCAAAATCCTTCTGGAGGTGCACTTTCTTCTGACAAGTCCTTTCTTGATTTGTTTCCTTCTTCTGGCTCCGTCTGAATTGCAGCTAATTTCTTGATTCTCTAATGAATGATCATCAAGAGCAACGAGAAAAGGTTGCGAAGAAGCAACCATATTGACTCTTGCAATTACAGGGATTTCAAATTCAAGTTCAATCAGACACCACCAGTTCTCTCTCCTGAGGACCTGCAGGATAATCAACACATGCACCCTAATTTTTCTACTTTGGTTGTCAATTTATATGTTGTTTAGGGAATGAGTGGGTGGGTCGGTTGGGGAGGGGGGATGGGGGGTTGTTTCCTGGTTGCTTTGGGCATGTTCTTCCAACTCAATGCACATGCAACCACATGATCCCATTCATAACCCAACCCCAGCTCTCTAAACCACCCTCTTTTATATATTTATATGTATATCAACCCCATATATGTGTATATATCTCATCAAAACACCCTGGATTATTCCCTCCAACTTTCCAAATTCAATGCATTCATATATACTGTGAATTGGCGCTCCTTAATATTTCATTCCAGCTCAATCAACCTGGAGGATATATATATATATATATATATATTTGCATATGCACATATGACACATATAGGCGCTCTATAGACTTGATGGTGCTTAATTATCCCCATGTTTCCAAACAGGAAGCTTTTGGATATATATAAGAATTAATATATATTAGACCCGGAAGTGCGGAGAGAGAATTGGATACTTGTCAATGTCTGTGTCAACAAAGCTCGAGAGTGTAGGTCCTTGTGTTGGGATAAGGGAGATGATTTTCTGACATTCATGAACCACATTTTCCTCCTAATTAAACATTATACATATATGGAAGTAATCATAAATCACATTTAATTTAAAATGTCAGAGATATATAGTAATATAATAGATATATATTCTTGCTGTAGACAAACATGAATGCCTCCTTTCCTATTTATTTGAATATAAGAGACATTCTGGGGCTAACAGTAAAATTTTCTTTTTATGGCTAATCAATCATATTCAAACACAGTGATTTTGGTATGTTTACAAGCTTTGACCGGCGGAGGTGTTCTTTGCACTGCCCAAGATAAAACTAACAGTCTCATGCATATATCCAAATAGGGCAAACTTTTGCGATTTTGTTTTTTTCTTGGTGAAAGGATGACCAAAGAACATGCTTCCACATGCACTTATAATGTTGAAGGCTACAAATTAATAAGAGCAATCTATCTGGCTAAGGAATTGAACGACAAATGTAAACCATGAAAATTGTATAGTACTGGAGTTGGCCCTAGCTATGTGCTTATATACATATAAATACATATTTCATGTTACACACATAAATGCTCCTATGAGTACAGCTGGTATTTAGATAGGACGTGGGTTAACCCTCTTCTTTGTCTTGTCATGCGCGGTCGGTGTGATTAATTTCATTTTCTTGTTCTTTAATTGTTGTCGAAGATGAAGAATAAGTAAAGGCTATGGCATATGGATCATCAGCCCTAATCAAGGCTTCTATTTAGAATTTGTTAACAATTTTTTATTTTATTTTTACTTTTATTTTTTGGTGAAAGGTTAATAATACTGCTCCGAAGGGATGCAAGGTGAAAGGGTGCCATTCTTGTGGTCATTAAGGCGTGCTATAAACAGGGGCGGAGCCAGAATTTTTGCCCAGGAGAGGCACCGGGCGCTAGGGGGCATCGGGCGCCATGGGGAGCACCGAACACAAAAAAAAAAAAAAAATAACAATCGACTTATTTTTCAATTAAGAGTAGGAGAAAAATGATGTTATTTTTAGAGAGAAAATAAATTATTCTTGAGTATTAACTAGTGAATATATTTTTCACAGTTAATTGTTCAAGCACCTGAAGTTTATTAGAGATATCCCTTACTACAAAGAATATAATTATTATTAAATTTTATTATCTATAGAATTTATTATGTTATATGTTAAATTTACTGATAGTATAAACAAAAATATGTAATAGTGTATTAAAAGATATACTTTATTTCACAAAAAATATCAAGTTTGATTCTTTTAAACTTCTTATATGTTAAAAAAATTTGAGTACTTTAAATTTCTCAAATTTTTAATAAAATTAAAATATCTTAATTTTTAATTAATTTAATTTTTAAATAAAATTAAAATAATAAGGAGGACATTTTAGTAATTTTATCTAAAAAATTGAGGGGTGGCTCGCCCCCCTTGCCCAAGGTAGATCCGCCTGTGGCTATAAACATTCCAAAGTTATGGCTCAAACCCACAATATTTATAGATAAAGTTGACTGTGGTTGTATATATATATACACACACAAGTATGTTGCTTAAAAATGCTTTCGTTGTGTGCTGGAAAATAGAATTCTATAAATACTCCAACAAAAGGTTGATCTAAGCATATCAATGTCCAAAAGAGCTGATTGTGGAAAGCTTTCGAGTTATCTGTAGAAGCTATATATATATATATATATATATTTAACTAGGCTCTTCTTCGAAGCCGCCACAAAAACCGTGATCAAAATTCCCAGCTTAATTACCAGGGAAACTTCTATCGGTTGAGTTTGATCTCGCCTGCATTACAATTGTACAAAACACCATTCATCTAGTTTATGGGTTCAGATCTAATAGTGGAATTAACTGCATGCCTAATATATTAATTTGAATAATTTCTCAAACTCTGTGCACTGTAATACTTATTTAAGATGTTTGGAGTGTAACAAAAAATGATATAAAATAAAATAATTTGAAATAATTTAGAAATTTTAATTTTTACAGTGAGATAAAAAATAAATAATTTTTAAAAGTTTTAAAAAATTTTTTGAATTTTTTTATATTTTTTATGTGTCAAATTCACCTTTAATTAAACATATAAATACTTGTTTTTCCAATTTCAAAAACTTCTCTTTACAAATATTAATATACTCTTAGAAATATCTTAATGCAAAATATATATATACACTTATCTTGCTTTCAAGTAAGAAAAAACCTTATTAGACCATTGATTGCCTTTGAGGGTCTTCCAAATGCATGTTACTTCTGCACGAGGGAATGAATATGCATTGAGGAGAGCTACAAATCAATTGGACCACCACCATGTGCACTCCATTAGGCCCTAAAGGATGAAGACCTAACTACCTCACTTACTCACTTACTTTGGTTGCTGTTTGTGGCCCATTCCCCCCCCCCCCCACACACACACACACACACACACACACACACAGAGAGAGAGAGAGAGAGAGAGAGCCCTGTACAACTCTCATTTCCTTTCCAAGGGATTGACAAAGCCATGTTCTCCATGAGCTAAGTAGAAACTAGCAAACTAGCAAGTTGTTTATGTGTGACATTCCTTTTTTTTTTTATTTCTACTTTATTTTTATGGATTATACTGTATTTATCTTTTCTTATTAAAGAGGGCTTGGTTGTAGAATCATTGTGTAGAGGAATTAAGAAGCAAGTGTGGGGTTTAGTTGGTAGAGAAAATGAAGGTAGTTGCGCTGCATCCAAGCTCTAATTCCATAATATCTATGTCTTAGTGTGCATTATTGAGGTGGTCACATGCAAATTAAACTATATTGACTCCACTAGAGGATAACCTAATTTATTTTTATTGAATATTATTTTTCTTAATCTCAATTTTATTTATTTATGTATTTTTTGTATTTTAGTTATTGTAAACAAAGTGATACTCGAATGGTCTTACATCTTTTAAAGGGACTTTAGAAATTTCTTTCATTCCGAAAAAATTGAACCTTTTTTTTTTTTTTAAATCCCATCATTCCCAACTCTCTCTCTCTCCATTTTTTTATTTTCCTCCTTCCCTTTACGTTACAGTTTACCCTGGGCCAATGGGTGTTTAGGCTTTTATGTTTTAATGGTCCTAAAAAGGGCCTTAGCCACTCCAGGAGGCTTTCTACATCTTGCAATGGGCTTGAAAACTAAATTTAAAAGCCTAATTTGAGGCCTTCCTTTTTTTGACCCAAGCGCCTAGCCCAAAGTGGGTGCGGACCGGACTGACAATTGTGCAACAGGGGCGTCCTCTAATCTTGTCCCGCACACACTCACAAACAATCAGAAAAATAAAAATAAAATAAGAGGGAGAGAACTAGGGTTTCGTACCCAACATATCGATTAAAGCCACCCAAAAATCGAACCTCATCCATTTGTTCATTCTTCTTCTCTTCCTCTCGATCGGATGTGGACAGAGTGCTGGACGGGCTTGAGAAGAGAAGAGGCAAATTTCAGGTTTGTGCGTGAATTTAACTCTCCAAAGGCCAAACGGGAATTATCAACCCGGTCACGGATTTCGGGGGCCTATCTCTTTTGTTCTGTTAGATTCACGCACAAACTCGAGATCTGTCTTTTCGTCCTCTTCATTCAATCAGCCTTATTTCACTCTCACTCTCTCTTATATTTTCTGTTTGGAGAAAACGCCCTGGTGTTTTATTGAGAAGCGGGTGTTGCAGAATTCTCTCAACCGGGTTTGATCCTGAATCCCTGTAACTATTATTTTTTAATTGTTCCTGTCCTTTTTTTTTTCATCTGAATTTCAAATTTTATAATGGTGCATATGTGTTGATGAGGAAGCGTTGGTGAAAAAAAAAAGGGAAGATCTTGATATATATATATATATATATATACATATGTATAATTATCCTTTCCATTGAGTTAATTGTTCATTTGTTGATTTTTCTGCTATCTTCATTTGTGCGTTGATGATGCTAATGATTTGTGAAGCACTGATTTCTTGATTGGTATTAAATTTCCTATTAACACCACAATTCGCTTCTATATTAAGAAGCACAACAGGTAGATACATTTCATCAATCAAGTGTGCGTTTTAGTTCCTAAGTCACGAGGTTCTTCAATTTACCTTCAAATCTTTGACTCAACTTGTTTACGTTACCTGTCCCCATCTTGAGGGGCCTCTTCTTCTTTCACCCGTTCAAAGAGATATTGAAATTGGTTCCATTTGCTTCAGATGCCTTAACCATTCGGAGGAACAACTGATTCCGAATCGCACTGAAATCCCATTTAGGCTTTGCGCAGTTCATTGAAATGCTTAAGCAGCACCATGGCTAGCTGCATTGTCATAAATGTAATTTGATATATCTTATAAATTACACCTAGACCAACAATTGAAATAAAACGTTTAAAATATTCCTAATCTAAATTGGTTGTGGAAACATAGGAAAAGAACCCAAAACTACCAAAATATTCAAGTTGGCTTCATAGTCTTCCAAGGCAATCCTAAACCTACTAGAGTGCAGAAGCTGAGATTAACATTTTCACCTCTTATTTTGAACTTCATAAGAAGGCCAAGTTGTGGCCATTAAGCCTATGTTTGAGAGAGATGGAGCTATGGAGGAAAGGGGAACTAAAGTAAATGAGAAGGGAATAAAGATTAATTGTTTCTTCTTGTTTGAGAAAGATAGAAAAAAGAATGGAAGGTAACAGGGGCAGATTCAGAATTTTGATTAAGGGGGGACCGAGCACCTAATAAAAAGATAAGAGTTATATTGAGATTAAGAATAGGAGAAAAACGATGTTAGGGAAAGAGAAAATTATTTTTGGACATTAAACCGAGAAATATAGGTTTCCTAAGAATGTTCCTCGTTACCCAAAAAAAATTTGTTTGTTTATAAAATTTATTACATTATATGTTATATTTACTGATATCATGCTTAAAAGTATTGAATAGTGTAGTGAAAAAATGCATTGTATTTCACAAAAAATACTTGAATTTGATTCTTGTAAATTTCTTTTATGTTAAAAAATTTTGAATTAATTTTAATAAGATCAAAATACTCCAATTTTAAATTAATTTATTTTTAATAAAGTTAAAATATTAAGAGCATTTTAGTAATTTCGTATCCAAAATTAAGGGGGGTCACTTGTCACCCTGCCTCCATTTAGCTGGAGGGTAAGGAAAAAAATATGGTTAAAAAAACTATTATTTTCTTTAAAAGATATTTATTTGGGTTCATGAAAATAATGAATATTTATTTGTGATAGTCATTTATGAAAATAATGAAAAAGACAAAAAACAAAATAGAGTAAAATTTTTTACACCTATTTGGGGATCTCCAAGGGAATTTCCCTACAATGACTATAGCTTCCTTTAACTTTTATTTTAATATTTTGATTTTTTATTTAAATAAAATCATTGGAAAGAGATTTTTTGAAAACAAAAATAATAAATAAAGATTTATGAATGAATACTTTAACGTAGCAGGGAATGGTTGGAAAACTGAAGTAGTATTTTTTAATATATTTTAGAGAATCTTTTTAAAGAAACGGTTAGAGATGCCTAGTGCCCACATCCCAAATTGAGAATGAAAGAAAGTTGGTTAATAGAGGGGAACGAGTCACTTCCATTTACTCACCTTCCCTCTCATCCATCTCCCTTCCAAATAATGTAAAAATTTTCACATTCCTTTATTTACTTCTTTTTAATCCCATTCACCTCCTCCTGAATAAACGCTGAGCCAATATACAATATCTATATTTAAACCCACCTTATGAATTATTTGAAACAAGTGAAAATTTGAACAACCTAACTTCAGGCTAGAAACTCTGCCAAGTTCTTTGTCACAGCAGCTGCATTGTTTGCGCTTTCTTCATCTGTAGTATCCTTTTCTAGATTTATCCAGCAGAGATGATGCTTACAGTAAGCTCCATTCCTTTCAAACGCCTTCAGAAGCCTGAGGAATAAATGCTTGTTGGATTCGCTCTGATCCATAAGCGCTTTAAACTTCATTAGAATTTGGTGAGACATCTTTCGAAAATGTCCTGCCACAAAATCTTCAAAATTCTTAGGTGGTGAGCCGAGTGTTTGGACCATCGCCTCGCATGTCAGCCCGAACATATTCTTGTATTTCACGACCTCGGATTCACATAACACGGGCTCATTGAGGTACGGTTTAGCATTCAGAACGAAGCATTGAATAGAAATAAGCACTTGTAAAAGATTGGACTTTTCAGGATTCCATTTTTCATAGTTCAATCCAGTCCAACCATAGAGGGAACGTCCACGCCAGGTGCCCAGAAGGCTGAGGCAGACCTTGCCTTCTGGTTTCAAGTTGGGATTCGAGTCAAACCCCTGAGAATGGTAAAAGAACTTGGGAGGTTTGCCTGGATAATCACCCGGAAAAAGAATGTCAAAGAAGAAGAGGCCGTGGTGGTAAGGGGTTCCCGGAGGGCCTGTTACCACAGCTCTCATTAGATCAACTCTGTTTTTATAAGCTCTGACAAAAATCGAACCGGGCAGCCTGGTCTCCAGGGTTTCCCATTCTTTTTGGATCTTTTCGGCCAGAGAGACTCCTAGTAGAACTTGTTTAATGGATTTCCTGTGGTTGATGAAATGGTGATTGAAAGGAGGAGGGTCGCTGACAACTTCAAAGTTCTTGAACCCCTTGAATCTCATCGTGATTTCATCTTCAATCTCTTCAATCTCGCCATGTGAGTTGTTGGCTTCAAGCTCGTCAACATGCGGCAACATCCTAGTACTTGGGGGCCGAGCTTCGAATATCTCAGTAACCGTGTTTAGGAGTTGGTTTGATGAGTTTGGAGTACACTAGTAAGTAGTAGTGTTTTACTATGATTCAAACTTGTGTAGGTGAAATCAGCTAGCTGTAAACCAAACTCTGATAAAGTATTGCTTTCTCAGAAGGATTTATCTCTTGCGGATTTCTCTCTCTTTTTCTTACGAGATTTATGGGTTCTATAAACAATAACACGAGAAATTCGCAGTTTTCTTTGATGGTAGGTTCCGAGAGCCGAAAACCTTGGATGAAAATTTTAATGGGTGAGCAGATTCATTTACAAAATCAAAATTTGATCAAGTGTTGTGTTATATAATTTTACTTTCGAAATTTAATAAATTAGTTTTGATTTGGTTTAATCACGTCATTCAATATGAAATATATTCTCGTCACGATACTTCTGGAGCTGGAATAAAATAGCAAATCTTATTACGGTTTATTGATAATATTTATTTATAATATTTATGGAAAAGTTGTGAATAAATAAATTCTTTATGCTCCTTTGCGTTTCTCACATGAACATACATAAATTCGAAACTTAATTTGTTGGGCAAGATGAAGCACAACATCAAACCCCGTAATTAATTACGGTGACAGAAATTCTGGTGTAATTGGATTTTGATTGACGAGAGCTGATGGATGGATCTAAACATTAGTCAAGAGGCTTTGTACCGAGCCCAGTGAGTGGATGGATTTGATTAGTGGAGACAACCCAAATTGAATAGAGCCCAATAAGCCCAATACTATACGCGTGGCAGGGCAGCCCACTGATGCATCTCTTCCAATTGGTTGCCTGTTGGAGAAAATTCAAATGGAGGGAAAAGGATAAAATAATAATAATAATAAATTATCTAATTTAATTTGTTGAGACTATCATATATCATGCATGCACGCTTGTTGTGTGCCTATGCATGTTGTGTACGATGTCAATCTTAGTGAATGGGCAGGGCGGTTGCATTATTTAATATTATCCATAATAATAATAATAATAATAATAATAGTAATAATAATGATTAACCATCCCATAAGTAACCAAATCCTTCCAAAAGATGTGATATTGAGGTTAAAAATAAGTAAATAACAGTGATTCCAATGTGTTGATTCTTGAATGACTGTTAGTTGATTACGTGGTCGGTTAGTTAGTTAGTTAGTTAGGATGGTTTGAATTTCGTAAACCTTCGAATTTGGTCGTTGGTCGGTTATGAAATGGATAAAGGTAAGTCTTGGAAGATTGAAACACGCGGCAAAACGCGTCTTAGGCCTAAAAGATCGTGGCTTATCTCATCATCACTTTCAGTTTCAAGTAGTTGTCATCCTTGTAGTTAGTTTTTGGATAATGGGTTAATTAATAGAAAAAGATTTAAAAAAAAAAGAAGAAGAGAGAAACATATAACCGTTGTTTTCTTGGTGGGTTTGATCGGTTTCATGCCGACATTTGACCTGTTTACCCTGTCCCTTTCAGTCTTCGTATATTCATTCCTAAGTCGGTGCCAAATGGTCTTACAGGTGTCATTACCAGGGGCGAACCCGAACCCCTTTGCTGTTTAACTGTTGGCACGGAGATATTAAAGATATATGCGTTTGGAGTGATTAAAAAAATAATAATAAAAAAAAGAGAAAATGAGATAAAACGTAATTTGAGGTAAAGAATGGCGTTTGATTTTTTTACAAACCGCATTTATCAATAGTTCTAACGGATTAGAACAATCACCACTCAATGTTCTGCACAATAATTCTATTCTCTCTCTTGACAATGGTAAACCGTTATAACGATTTTCTTTATTCAATCTAACGGATTTAAAAAGTATCGCACAGCGCCAAAACCATTAGGAGGATTTTTCAAATTTATTTTAACAGATTAAAAAAATTCTTATAAAATAGTGACAATGATACTCGTTTGAAAGTTTTTAACTTGAAAAATATGATTGTTAAAAAAAAAAAATTTACGCACTCAGTTAACCTTCTTCCGAATTTTATGTTTTTTATTTTTTTAACGAAATATTGAAATTTTTTGAAATTGATAAAGGCGGGAAAATATAAATGTGTAATAGAGATTATTAGAAATTTATATTATTATTATTATCATTATTTTTTTGGTTGGCACTCCAAATGGTGCCATAGGTATACACTACATATATATTATTAAATAATAACTATTTTCATTATTTATTATTAGATTATTGATTGAATATTATTATCATTTGTAAATTTTTCTCACCAATGGGTTACCTTCAAGGGAAGACTTCTTTGGAACACGTTATTAATTTTTATACATATAAGAATTGAGCTATATGTTAAAAATTGAAGGATAAGGGAGTCCTTAATGAGTGCCTTGAAAAACCATTAATTCATCAGATAAGATATAATATATATATATGTATATCTCATTTTTATCAGCTTAGATGAGCTAACCACAAAAAATGAATAGAAGGATGAATTAACACACAAAGCAATACATACCTAATTGCTAATAAAGCGAAACAATCAGTTTCACTTCAGAAAAACTAAAGACCAAACGGAGAGGGGGAGAGATATTAAAAAAATAAAAATAAAAAAATCTTCCAATCCTACATTAACTAATAGGATCATAGCTCAAAAGAGAAAGGTCACTTCTGAAATGCCACCTGCCTCTTCCATCCAAGGGAGGTTCAAGGTCAGTCTGCCATCAACCGACCACTCAAAACCAACACCAAAACCATTCAAATAACACTTCTTGGGTGACCCACTTGAGAAGGCCAAGAAATTCCCTCCACCTTTGACTTCAATTTTCACACTACCACCATTCTCACTGTAGTCCAAGGCCTGTATGGTCCCTCCACTGTTGAACATGTTGGTGAGACCAATGGGTGCAAACTTTGTGGTCAGACCAAGGTTTTTCACTGGCACAAAGCTGAAAATCTCGAAGGAAGATGGTTGGATTGTAATCTCAACAGCATCCGATGTGGGTTTTGCCAATAAGACTAGTTTGTCAGCTTGGTTAAGATAGACTGCGTATTCCTCAGCTTCACCTAGTTTGATTGCTTCCTCCTTTTGGTCCCATTCAATGTCATTGGCATGCACTGAACCAGACATTGGCTTGTAACACTCTGAGTAGCCCTTGATCCTCTGTTCCTTAGGGTCCCATCCAGCTCCTTGGCAATTGAAAGCCCCAACCACACCTCCGTACTAAACATGTAAAATAAAAATAAAAAAAAACTATTAACTCAGGTCATGGGACTAACCCGAAATTTTTTGTTCAGAGGCCAAATTAAAAATTTTTTAACTACAAAATGTAATTACACTTCCCTTTTTAGTTCCATCCCTCAACTATTCAAAGTATTAAAAGGTAAAGATGAGTGAATTATGAGGCATACCTTGTTCAAGTTCCAAATTTTCAAAATGGTTTTGTTGTCAAAAAGGGGGTTCTTGAAGAGGCAATCTCTAGTTGGGAGGGCAAAATGGAGGCACTTAGGGATGGTGCCATCGGGGAAGACAAGTTTATTCAAGAGATCAAAATCGTGGCCACCCACCGAGTCACTCACATAGACTGGTCCCCCACAGATGGCCCTTGATCCAGCGTGGAATTTCGCGCACAGATGATCAGACTGGAACATATCCCAGTCAGGGTGTATGATCTGGCCCATCCACATGCTGTTGTAGGCACAGTGGATCATATGAACTCCCTGTAGCCAGTAAACTCCATTCGGGTCACCATTCGGATCCTGGAACCAAAAGTCATCACCTGTGACAGCAAAGGTAAACTAAATTAACTGCCGCGACAAAACATCAGATTGATTCTTTTTAATTATTAGACAACTGGCTCATACCAACTCTTCCTAGGGATATCTGCTCTGTTCCGAGAAAGAAGAAGTCGTTGCACTGTTGCATACTGGATAAAAGCCCAGTTCCATTGAAGTTCTTTGCCAGTGATTTCGAAAGCCCTTTATAGTATGCCTTGGCAAGTTCAACCCGCCCTCCGTATTCCTCAGAGACATACTCTAGTGTCTGATCAATCATCAAGGGTGTAAATATTTAGTGCTGTAATAATATTGCAGGAAGTAGAGAAACTAATGGTGAGATTTGAGGAAGCTTACATGAATAACATCCACTTTAACTCCAGTAATTCCTACTCCCGAAAGGTGAGAGTGCATTGAATGGTAAAAGTCTTCAGCCTGATCAGGATGAACAAGCCCAATGCCACCTTCAAGGATTTTCACCACCGCAAGATCGCTCATTGTCCCATCAAGTCCCGGAGAGACCTTACAGGGGATTATCTTCGACTCGAGGTGAGTTGTTCCAGGCCTGACACCACCCCACGCACCGCAGAGAGCATGCCAAACATAGATATCGTCCAAGCCTTTGAATTTCATCCTCAAATCCCTAGTAAAAGCCTTCATCCCATTTGCTTCTGCTTTGCAACAACAGGTTTGGTCCGAATTAGGACCCTCTTTCCATTCTTCTTCGCCACCTAAACATTTCATTTAACTCATGTTTCAACCTCTCAATCTTTGTGTCAAAATGGGACAAGTCAGTGGCCCCAGATTGAACAGCCTTGTCACGAGCCTTCTCAGCTTGCTCAATCTCAATTGCCTTGGAGATCAGCATCTTCGGCTTCTTGGGATCAAACGGTGGAGGATTAGGCCCCATCAGCGATCCGCCTTTGTAGTTCCTGAACTTCTCTCCTTCGTCAAGCCTGTGAAGCCTGGCAGTCATTTGAGTCCCGCCCAGAACAAGATTCTTTGTGTCCTTGTTTGGATCCTGACCGTCTATATTGATACTTTGCCAGCCATCGTCGATGATGATGAACCTCGGAGAGAGACCTCCGTCTGCGAATCCCTTCACTCCATTCCAGACCCCGGCTGGTTCTACAGTCAAGTAGAAGGCATCCCAAGTGCACCAACCGAACTTATTGACAAGGGGTGGCACTGATTTCTCCTCCAAGAGCTTAAACGTGTTGAGATGAACTCTGAGTGCGCTATAAGCTTCTTTCATTATGTTGTATGGATTTTCAGACACTTGAACATAAGCGATTGCATTGAATTCTGATGCTTTCACTTGAGTAGAACCGCTTTCAGCACAGATCATTACACGATCATTGGTGCCAGGATGAAGGGCGGACCTAAACTTCCCTTCAATTGTGGGCACAATTAGGACAAATGACCTTATTTCAGGGACATCTAAGAGTACCCACTGGGTCTCCATCTGCAAATCAGACCCGGAACTCCCTACCCACTGGGTAGACCACCATGTCTTGAACCTGAAGACGCTCAGAAAGTTTCTTCCGCTGAGCTTTCCTAAGGAGTTCATTAACCTACTAGATGGGTCCTCCTTCCTGAAACCGAGGAACCCACCCTTGTAGGATAATGACTGGACACGTTGGAAGAGGGAAAGTGGAGCATCAGAGGAATGGCATATGGAAGAGAAGGTTTTGAAAGAGACATTGCTGGGAACTTCAGAAAGCAATGGTACACCTTTGACAGAGAACTTGCCATGAGACAAATCAAAACTGTCTTTCTCGCCGTTGGATTTAAGGTTGCTGCAAACTGAGGTTGGGGTTTCGTTAGGCGGTGCCATCACAGGGATAACAGGAGAAAAACAGAGATGAAAAATCAAACCGACGGGATGAGAAATCCAGAAATTAATCAGAAGTTTTAAGGAAATATTGATTGTGAATATTATAAAGGAGAAAGAAAAGACTGTGTTTGGACCTAATAATTCGACGAAGAAATCACAATTTGGAATTGACAGCTTTGAAGTATCGCAGAGAAGAACTTGTGAACAAGAAAGGTTACGAACACGAGGATATAAATTCAGAGAGAACTCAAAGATATGTTTGGTTACACTGAAAGAAAAGCGGAGCGAACCCCAAGTATGTATAGAGAAAAACACGAGAGGGTGCGTGTGGAAAATGATTAAAAAATATGTTAGAATATTTTATTTCCATATTTGACATAAGATATTGTCAACTTTTATGGCGTAAATATGATGGATTTTCTTTTATACAAATATAAATTTATACATCAATCCAATATATATTCTTTTATTTTCCCTTCCTTTATTATTCTCCTTTTTCTAACAAAAGAGAATCAAGCAAGTTATCTGGATAGTGGACGGCTAGTGATGATTGAGAAGGAACCGGACTTTAGGGTCTTATCTATTCAGGGCATTTTCAGCTTTCTTAGTGGTCAGGGGTGACCCCAGTATTAAAAAAATACAACCGACTGGCTGCTTTGAACGGACAATGACCTCAGATTGTTTCTTTTTTTTTTTTCTGAGAGATAGAAGCCCTGGGAAGATACACAAAGGACCATGCGTGGATGGATGGCTAATGCATGCATGCATGCAAAATTACCATTATTTCATTGGTGAACCACTCACTCACTTCTTCTTTAACTATATATATATTATATGAAGGGAACGACGGAATTGAGAGAGAGAGAGAGAGAGAGAGTCATGGATTTAACGAGCTTTGAATCCTGAAGAGAGATGGAAGAATGTGGAAGACGATGATGAACTGTGGAGAAAAGTGTTAGGAACATGAAAGTTCTGTCGTCCTTATTTTATTGAATTATTGACTTTGATTTGATATGTTTATTTATTCAACTGGGAGGTCAAGATTGTGAAGTTGAAAAAAGACTGGTCGGTGGGAAGATCTTTGTTTGCATCAGCTCTCAAGCTAAATACGAATTTTAGTATATTTCTTAAGCTTAACCTTAAGATTTTTAGTATATTTCTTCCAATTTATTTTTGGCTATCTTCCTGATAGAATCCATGAATACGAAGATAACTTTTCTTCTTATCCTATTATTTAGGCCTTGTTTGAAGCTACAAAAAAAAAATTAAAAAATTTCAAAAAAAACTTTAAAAGTTTTCAAATTCTTTTAATCATATTTTGCCACCTATCATTTTTACATCACATCAATCCCATCCATTGATTTTTTTTTTGATTTTTTTTTAGACTCCAAACGCACCCTTAGTATATATATATTTTTTAACTTTTTTGTTATCTTCCTCATCCCCACAATTTGTAAACTTCTTTTCTTATCCTCTTATCTTGAATTTTTAATATATCTCTTCAATATTATTTTACTATCTTCCTGATCTATATATACACCAAAATCTATGAACGAACTATACATATATACTAAATTTTAGAAATTTCTTTTGATAACTAAATTGAAAAGATATACTAAAAATACAGTTGATGAGAAGATTCAGAATCTAAAAATTACTGCCGAAAGAAGAAAAGTGGGAAATTGAAAAGAAAATGGGGATAAGAAGGAATGCATATATACCAGTTTACAAATTTTCTTACACAAAACCAAAGGATAAGGATAAAAACTGAAAATGTGAAAAGGACACTATAATATAAATAGCTAAAATTTCATTACAAGGTAACAACGTATTATCAACAAAGTGCGTTTTTACTAACAATTAGGTTTGGTTTGGGAATAAATTTAGCTAGTTTTTTTTTTTTTCTTTTTTTGTTAGCTAGTAACTAGCTAAAAAAAAAACTAGCTAAATTTGTGTTTGGGAGGGAAAAAAAAAGTGACTTTTTTTTTGAGATGGCTAACTTGTTTTTGTTAATTTGACATTTTTACTCTTAAAAGTTTAAAAGAAATTTAAAATGTAAGAGGATAAATTTGACACAACACGGTTGAGATAGCCATTAGCTTGGTCAATAACTACCGATGCCAAACGGAGGCTTATTTTTTCTTTGGCAATCTTTCCTATATTTTTTTATCCAAATAAAAAAAAAATCGAGAGAAAGGAGATGATGACGAAAAAGAGTGGATCACTTGTGCCGGTGCAACAGCTTTAAACCCTTTCTAAAACTTTATTTCGAGAATTTTGTTTTATGTTTTTTTTTTTTTTTAAGTTACTTTTTCCAAGCTAAGAACCTTCGTGAGGGATTCTGGAAATGACGTGTCCTTTTTTCCCAGTTATGGGGTGGGTTAAAGCAGCTAGAATTCTCTTAACCCATCACACCAAACCCCCCCCCCCCCACAACAAAAAAAAAAAAAAACCGAAAAACTCAAGTGCTCAGAACACGCGTCGAGTCATGTGTGCGGGGAATAGTTTATCAATATATATATTGATACAATTAAAAATAAAATAAAATAAAATAATTCTTATATCAAACTTTATAAATTTTTTTTCGCATTAAAAAATATTAAAAATTTTTTAAATTATTTATTTTTTATTTTTATTGTACAAATTATAAATTTATAAATTATCTTTTTTTTTTTTTTTTCACTCTAAACAGCTATTAACATAAAATAGAAATGGGGTAATGTAGTGGCTTTCTCGAGAACATAAGAGAGAACATTGACTTGTCAAAAAAAAAAAAAAAATAAGAGAAAACATTGTCGCGTTGGGGGGGGGGGGGTGGAGAAGAAGCCGCAAACCAGGAATTTAAAAGTCGGCTCCGGTGAACCTTTTTTTGGGTGTTTCTTTTTTCTTATTTTGTTATTAATTATTCTCATACTCATTGTTATAAAATTATATTCTCAATATGTATATTTTCTTACTTAGATCCTGTTTAATAAATCATAAATTTTTACTAATTTTCTTTAATTTTCAACTTTTTTTAAGTAATATTTATCAATTACATAAAAATTTACTATACACAAAACCAGTAACTGCTCTAATTTTTTTCAACTTTTTTCAAGATTTTTTAACTTTTCTTTAACTTTTACTAATTTTTAACGAACACACAATTTTTGCCAAAAAAAAAAAAAAATTACACGTTTCAACCCTAAAATAAAAGTTACAAAAAGTTAAAACTTTGGGTAAATTACACCTAGACCCCCTAAACATTAGGGTAATTACACCTAGTACCCCTCAACATTTAAAATTGACAAATACCCCCTTATTTTGAAATGTTGGTAACCCTTAACCCCCTTCTGTTACTTTGAACCCTAACTCCGTTAAAATTTTATTGTAAGGACAAATTTACCCATAACTCAATTAATTAATTACAAAAATACCTTCTCTCAATTTACCTATAACTCAATCTACCCTCTCTCCACGACGCCGCCGGTGTCACCCGCCATTGCAGCTTCCATGGTGTGAGCCTCCAAGATTTCTTGTCTGGTCCAATTCCCAGCAAAGATCCAGTTCCACCCAGGAATATTGTTATTAATGATTCTCCTCATGAACCCTCCCTTACCAGATACGGCGGAGGAGCCACCATCTTTGGGTCTCTGCAACTGCCTCCGGCCACCGCCTTGGAGAAGAGAATGTTGGAGAAGAGAATTATCTGGACTCTGTCGGCTCTTTTGCTTCGCTTTCCTGATTCGATCAGTTTTGTTTTCGATAAGGGAAAAACAATGGAGAGGAATAATCTGGTGAGGAAGCCTCACATATCCACCGCAGATCTGCTCACTTGGTCTGAAAATCCCCCGGCTGATTCCCTCACCACAGCCTCTGGTGCTCGCTGCGCCGCTCGTTCTCACCAAGTATTGTTCATCTGCACCCCAGACTCCTGGCTCCAAGTCCTCGAAGAAATCCATAACCCCACCGCCAATCGCTTCAACGCCATCTATAGTGTCTCCGACCCCAACTAATACACCCTTCAGCCATCTACAGTGCCATATATATCATTATATATATTGGATTTGTGGATTTTTTTTTTGGGGTTGTTTGATTTTGACCGAACAAAATTGTGTGGGTAAAGAGAAGAGAGAAAGAGAAAAAGAGAAATCGACCATAGGCGTAGAACCGTGATGGTGGCTGGATCTGCTTATATATATATATATATATATACGTAGAGTGTAAATATATAGTTATGCACTCCAACCTTCAGCCACCACCCCTCAAAACTCTAACCCTAACACACAAATAAGGGTAAAAATGGAATTATGGAGCCAATTTTTGAGTGATGTCATCATTTTAACTGTAACCCTAGCGGAAGCTTAACGGAAGGGGTTAAGTGTTAGCAACATTTCAAAATAAGGGGGTATTTGTCAATTTCAAATGTTGAGGGGTACTAGGTGTAATTATCCTAATGTTTAGGGGGTCTAGGTGTAATTTACCCTAAAACTTTTGGATTTGCCAATCTTCTGGGGTCGAGGAGAAACCAGTAGCCGCTACTCATGGGTGTGCACTGGGTGAAGCCCGCCCCGTGGCCTTAGCCGGCAAAGGGCCACGAGTAAGTAAACCAGCCTAGGCAAGTCCTGGCTGACCGGCTCAGCCGAGAAGGCTGTTAGATGGCCCTCCACAATTAGAGGAAGGACTGCTCCCAAGAGGAGTCGAACCCGAGACCTATTGGTCCTAGGCCCTTTAGCCTACCATCCGAACCAACTCGACTACCCCTTTCGGAGCAATTTAGCTGAAGATTGTAATTTGTTATTCATTTTTTTTCTCGATTACATTCAGTTTTTTTATTAAATAAAGTTGTACTCTATTATTATAATTTTTTAATAGAAAAATATGATTATGGTGGTGTTTGATTTGTCAAAAAAAAATTAAAAATTAGAGTAAAAGTGAAGTTTGACGAAATTTAGTTGAGAAAAGTTATTATAAATTGTAATTTTTTTTTATGTTTTTTAAGAGATCCAAACATTCTCTAGGTAAATGTTTCTTTAATTATATAAAAAATTAATAATTATTTACGAGTTCAAAATTCGAAAGAAAAGAACTAAAAAAAAAAAAGGAGAAAATATTGATGTAAAACGTACAACCGGCAGACCCTGGGTGGTAAGAGGCCCACTTGGTCGGTGGGTAGCTTTGCCAGCTGCAACCGCAACAAATGATGTCACCTGTTTTTAATTCGTTGCCTTCGGCATTGCAATAATTTGGTAAAAGAAAGAATAAGACTTGTTGATCAAACTAGTTAATCGTAGCCATTGATCAATCGTACGTGTCCAATCACAATCATAAAAGAAAGAATAAGACCTGTGAGTTTAGGTTAACGTCACCGTCAGAGTTATCCATAATCGGTTTTAAGAGAGTATTCTCTATTTCATGCAACGCTAATAAAGAGAAAATTCAAAAAAATAAAAAAATCCAAAACGTTGGGATACGTATGAAAAAACAAGAAATCAAAAAAAAAAAAAAATTAGGTGTTTGGTAGAATTTTTAACAAATGTTACCAATTTTTAACAAATTTTGATAATTTTTGAGTTGAGTAAGTTATTGTAACTGAGTAAAAAAATAATAAAAATTAATGTTTTGTCAAATACCGAATGAATAACTTTTGATATTTTTTTTGCTGAAAACTAAGTTGTCACACGATCCCGTACTGAAAATGTTTAGGAATGTCAAGTTTAACTAAAAATTTTCAACTTTTTTCCGTTGTTTTTAACTATTACAGTTCTCAACGAACTGCGTAGTCGATGAGTAAACCGGGAGCTTGTGCAATACCCCACAAATTACGCAAACCGGTTAAGCCCTCAACGAACTGCGTAGTCGATGAGTAAACCGGGAGCTTGTGCAATACCCCACAAATCACGCGAACCGGTTAATCTCAAGACTAACACTTTACGTGGATGCCTCGAAGGTTTGTTGGGTCTTGGAATTGAACTCTTGACCTCCCCTTGAAGAAGCCAAAAACTCTGGCCAACTGCCCTAGAGCAATTGGTTATAAATGTTACTATTATAAAACTCAATTTCAACTAGTTATGAGGCCCGTCCAGTTGCTGGGTGGATGGAATCTAGTGGGCCAAAAAAAAATGGCCATTAAAGAGGCTTTAGCCCATATGCGACTGGTTTTTTTTTTTCCCTCCCGAGTCCATCACGGAAGCTGAGATGATGGCCGAGCAAATTGAAAGGAAGGAAATTAAAATTAATAAAAAACATCAAACTTCTTAAGTGAGTTTGCCTAGTTAGTATTGTACCGGCTTACTTTTGTCCGAAATTCATTATGGCTGTGTTTGGAGTAAGGTTTGATGAGGGGAAACTATATATATATATATATATATACATACATAGAAGGGAATAAGGAGGAATTTAAAGATGACAAACAACTTTCATTGTACTCATTTCTGTTAGTAAAAGTTAGGTACCAATACATTGATTGATTTAATTAAGAGAGAGAGAAAAAAAAAAAAAAAAAACCCATATCCTGAATGTAAATCGATCACATACACAGCCTTTTGGCGACTATTAATCAGTGCTTGATTTGCTTACACGGACTTTTGCAAATACAGGTTAGCAAAGGAATTGTCGAATTGAGCCAGTTCAAGGGATGTCAACGAGGGATATCCTATCAGCATAAATGGGCACGAGGTATTGGATACTCACGAATTTTAAACTCAATATTTATAAGGTATCTGCTAAGTACTTTTTTAAAATAAAATATATATTTATATATTTACAATAAATAAAATTTTTAACCCAAAATTTTATTGTGTTTTATTTTCACATGTTCTGAATTATTCTATGTTAGGTTCGAAAATCCTTTATAAACTGTGATTCCTTTTGTACTCTTTTAGGGATATGCTCCTATATACTTTATACATTTATTTTTACTATTTATAGTATATTTCTTTTACCTTTCAAAAAAAAAAAAACTTAAAGGTTTTTAACCAATGAATTTATCTAATTTCATAAATTTAACAATTTTATTACTTACTAATTTTTTTATTTTTTATTTTAAATCGTGTATTTAATAAATACTTAATGGATAATTTGAACAACTGAACATAAACTAGTTTCACGGGTTTGGAACAAGTTTTGCAGATTTGGGATGAAACAAGTTTGGAATTCCAACTAAAAAAATAAATAGATTTGGGATGATAATGATAAATAAAAAATAAACAAGTTTGATAATAGAATTGATTAATTAAACAGGTACCATATTGGTTTCCATTCCTAACCGTTTTAAACCTTGAAAATTTCATTCCGCCAATACCACCATCACGAACTCTCAATTTTTTCTCTGTTAACTTTATATCACATCAACTTTTTTCTTTCACTGCATGCATTACAAATTCTCAATTTATTTCAATTTATCTCACTTTATCTTACTCCAAACTCACCCATATATACACACACACGGTGGAAGGATATTATTTAGTGGCTACGAAAGTCTGAAGACAAAAAATAAAGTTAAGAGAAAAAAGAAACAATTACAAATAAAATGAAAAGCACGACCTCGACTGAAATTGAAATTTTATTGCATCATTCAGTAGCCGGACGGTGCATGCATGTAGGCTTACAACAATGTTGATAATTATAATTATAGCCATGCTAGTCCATTATCTCTGCTAGTATGGCCTCACAGTTCTTGGCTTCTGCACTTAATTAGAATCCACCACCCTTGCCAAATCCACCCCCACCACCTCCTCCAAATCCACCCCCGCCGCCACCTCCTGCAACCCCACCACCACCAAAACCTCCCCCAACTCCACCACCACTTCCGGCACCGCCACCAAAACCTCCCCCAACTCCACCACCACTTCCGGCACCACCACCTACACCTCCACCGCCCCCTATACCACCACCACCGCCTCCCCCAACTCCACCACCACTTCCGGCACCACCACCAAAACCTCCCCCAACTCCACCACCACTTCCGGCACCACCACCTACACCTCCACCGCCCCCTATACCACCACCACCGCCTACACCTCCTCCACCCCCAACACCTCCTCCTCCACCACCTCCAATACCACCACCACCGCCTACACCTCCTCCTCCCCCACCTCCAATACCTCCACCGCCACCACCGCCTACTCCTCCTCCTCCCCCACCTCCAATACCTCCACCACCACCCTTGCCACCCCCGACACCACCCCCTCCGCCCACACCTCCACCACCACCCTTGCCACCCCCGACACCACCCCCTCCGCCCACACCTCCACCACCACCCTTGCCACCTCCAATACCACCACCTCCACCTACACCACCACCCTTTCCGCCCCCAACACCTCCTCCTTCACCACCTCCAATACCACCACCTCCACCTACACCACCACCCTTTCCGCCCCCAACACCTCCTCCTCCACCACCTCCAATGCCGCCACCTCCGCCTACACCTCCACCACCACCCTTGCCACCTCTAATACCACCACCTCCACCTACACCACCACCTTTTCCGCCCCCAACACCTCCTCCTCCACCACCTCCAATACCACCACCTGCACCTCCACCTGCACCTCCACCACCACCCTTGCCACCTCCAATACCACCACCTCCACCCACACCACCACCCTTTCCGCCCCCAACACCTCCTCCTCCACCACCTCCAATACCGCCACCTCCACCTCCACCACCACCCTTTCCACCCCCAATGCCGCCACCTACACCACCTCCTCCACCTACGCCACCACCCCCACCAAAGCCCCCGCCACCCCCAGCACCAGCACCGCCACCAAAGGTCTCTTCTTCAAAGAGTCTTCGGCCTTCTGCTAGTCCCACCAGCAACAAGGCCAACAACACCATAACAGCAAACACCCCCACATTCTTTACGAACTTTCCCATCTCTCACTTGAAGAGAAAAAGTAATATTTAAGAATATTGTTTACTGCATACACCCCATGCATTGCTGATTATGGTATTTATAGGGGTGGAATTGTAGGATATAGCAATAAGTGCATGCAGTTGAGAGATATGCTCTCTCTTTCTATTTCGATAGCAAGTGCCAATGGCCCACAAATTTCCCATTTTCAACCCATTGGTCTTGACCTGGCTTCTTCATATATATTGCTGCACCCCAACTCTCAACCAACCAAATAACCCCGGAGTCTTCCATTCGCATAGGACCTGCGGTGCACTTCACGTGATCCCAGAGATAGAGTTGAGGGAAATTCTAAACTGCACTACAGAGCTTGTGCATAAAGTGAGAGAGAGATGTAGTCTATTCTAAGGTGCTGTGTTTTTTTTATTAAACTCTTGAATCAAATATTATTCAGTAATTCAATAACTGAGGATGCATCTCATTTCGTTCATGATGCTCTCTCTCTCTCTCTCTCTATATATATATATATTTGAATATGAAGTTACATGAAATGGAGACTGTTGACATTTAACACCCCCCCCCCAAAAAAAATTATAGTAATGTGTGATTAATCAAACTCTCCAAAATTATATAATGGTTAATTAACTCCAAATATTGCGCAAGTACGTGGTAAGAATTCAGCTGCACTGGATGCGTTCCAACGTGACCAAAACTTTAGGGGATATGATTTAGTAAGATCAAACCAACCTTTTCAAATTATTAAAAAAAAACATAAAAAAAAGCAAACATTAGACAGACTAGTTAATTTTGTGTGTAGAGAGGAATGCTCCCATCGGTAGAACATGATGACGTACTAGTTTGATAGTGTTTCTGTTGGTTTTTATTTTTATGTTTTTAATTTTTTTCCATGCAAAATTACATTTTGAGAGTCTCCTCCATCTGCCTGGTCGTCTTCAACTATATATATATATATATATATATAAAACACCTAGTTCTAGTTATAATGTAAGATTAGAATTTATCCCTCTGGAATAATTGATTAAGCTCAACTTCAACTTGATTAAGTCAGCTTAACTCAACTGTAATGCGTCAAGTAATCTAAAGCAATGGTACCGTCCCATGCATGATCATCGAGTTCAGTGGCAGAGCCACGTAGCTAGTGTAGGCGAAAGCCTACGTTGATTTTTTTTTTAAATTATTTGATATAAAAAAATTATAAATATTTATAAAAAAAATTTGAATGCATATGAAAGTATATCTTTTAGTAATTTTTGCTATTTTTTTACCAAAAAATTTTTAGCATTTTTTTATAATTTTTGGGTGTTTAGTAAAATTTTGATAATTTTTAGCAATTGTAATAACTTTTGACAACTTTTAGTAATTTTTGATAATTTTTAGTAACTTTTATGTATTCGGTAAATATTTTAGTAACCTTTGAATAGAGCAAATTATTGTAACAGAATAGAAAAGTGACAATATATTTAATATCAATGTATAATATTATATATTTTATCATATTTATGTATTTATTTAAAATTTTATATTTGACTTACGCTTACCAAATTTATGCGTATGCCACCGATCGAGTTTGAACCTGTCACCGCGATAGCAAAGTCCAAAGCCTAATAATTGTACTTGTTGGCCAGTGATGCAATATGTCAGACTAATAAATCAGAATCAGCACAATAAATTAATCTGTTGAATTTGATGAGGACACGTTGACATTTTGGGGCATGCCTAGCACAACGGCTGAAATAAATGAATCAAAAAGCATGCATGCGGAAATATTTTAAAGTTCTTATTAATTCATTTTTTTTACCTTTCAAAATTATAATTCCTTTGGAGCTCTAATTTTTTTTTTTTTTTTGAAAAATTTGGAACAATTTCGAAAGTTTTCCATTTTTTCAATTAAATTTTACTACATATCAAATTTTATTCTAAATTTTAATTTTTTTAAATTTTTTTAAAATTCCAAACTACAATTTAATATTTATTTAAAATAAATAAACACAAACCTCTTAACACGAGCAAAACCTGAATGAGACTTAAAAACCCTACCTGTACAAGGCTAATAAATTTGTTGGTTGTGTTGTTATACTAAAAGTGGTCACAAGAAGACGTAACATATAATTAATTTTTTTTTTTTTGGTAAGTAACGTATAATCAAATTCTGCTTCTACTTCTTCACTTGAATGTTTTTGGGAGTGTTGCTGGCAAGATTTGAACTCAACTTCAAACCCAGGCAGAAGCCCTAACCCACAATTGACATTTGAATTAATGGGGTAGCAAATTAAATTCTCTTGAAAGGGAAAAAAAAAATCTAATTGGACAAGTAAACTTATATACGAAATGGGGGAGCATCGGTACGTAATATATGAGTGCGTTTAGATAATAAAAAATTAATAAAAACTAAGTAAAAGTTGACGTTTTCTAATTCTTACGACTAAATTTTAATATTTTTTCATAATATTTAGAATTTCAAACAAAACCTATATATAATTGGTACGTAACAATTAGTGCATAATGTCACTGAACAAGCTAAAAAGCAGAGGTAAGTAATTAAGTAATAGAGATGCCTTAAAAATATCTTTTCTTGTCTTCTCCTTAATTCCCAGAATAGAAGAGGAAAAAGTACTATACTGCAGACTGAATTTCCAAGAAATTTCAGATTTGTTAATTTCCTCGTTCGGATGGAGCTCTCGCAGGCTTGCTGTTCTCACTGTAGCTAGTTTTCATCAGTTCGTGTTTCAGCGTCAAGCGTCGGCAGTAACAAGCAGATAATCTTCCGCGGTTTCAGTTACGGAAAGCATACGTATGCAGGTCCCATGCACTTCTGAATTGGTTACTCAATAAATGCAGGGTGGTGGTTGTGTTCATTCAAAATCTCACACGGTCTCTGCTGACCTGATGGGCTCATTAAAGTTTGAGTGGGAAAGGGTTGATAAAACGAGGAAAAAAATATAGGAGAGAAGGCAAACTTGACTGCAACTCACGCCAGCAGGCAGCGGTGGAGTCAAAATTTTTGCTAAGGGAGCACCAGGCGCTCAGGAAGTATCGAACACTAAGAAAAAATAACAATCAACTTATTTTTTGATTAAGAGTAAGAAAAAACGATATTATTTTTAGAGAAAAATAAATTATTCTTGAGTATTAACTAGTGAATATATTTCTCACAGTTAATGGTTCAAGCACCTGAAGTTTATTAGAGATATCCCTCACTACAAAAAATATAATTATTATTAAATTTTATTATTTATAGAATTTATTGTGTTATATGCTAAATTTGATGATACTGTAAACAAAAATATGCAATAATGCACTAAAATGATACACTTTATTTTACAAAAAATACCAAGTTTGATTCTTTTAAACTTCTTATATGTTAAAAAAATTGAGTTAACTTTAAATTTTTAATAAAATCAAAATTTCTTAATTTTTAATTAATTTAATTTTTAAATAAAATTAAAATAACAAAGACATTTTAGTAATTTTATCTTAAAATTTGAGGGGGTCACTTGCCCCAAAGTAGCTCCGCCTGTGCCAACAGGCAAGTGCGGATCCATGAAGGAGCGAGTGAGGCAACTACCCACTGACTGTTAAAAATTTGTTATTTTATATATATTTTGTATAATTTTTTTATTTTTTTAATATATAAATATATAAATTATTCCCACTAAAATTTGATTGTTATTTAAAAATTTTTAATATTTACTTTTTTTTTTAATTTTACCCCAGCTCAACAAAATTCTTGGATCCGTCACTAGCAGCAGGGCTACTTTAATATAATTGGAGTTTGTTAGGCCTACCCTTCACGATATTGGAGTCCACTGGCTTGGCAGCACACACTAGAGGCTCGGTAAATTTTTCGGCTACTTCTCGTATGAATTTTTTTTTTTTTTTTTTTTGTCACTTTTATCGGGTGTAAAAAGTTAGTTTATTTGAAAACCATTAATTTCTCTTTTAACCGTATAAAGATTTTTTTTAAGTATTTTTTTAATCTAGAATATAGGGAATATAATATAAGTTTTTAATATTCATGGGGAGTTAAAACTCTTTTTAATTATAATTATATATGCATAACTTCATTTATAATGTCTATTAAAATATGGTGTAAATGAATTGGGTTTAATCTAACCCATCAAATGCTGGAAAACATAACTAAAAAATTATGGTTTAGTGCAAAAATAAACCCCAAAAAAGAATAAAAAAAAAAACAACAACGACAACAAAATAAAACGTGTCAAATGCCAAACGCTCAACCCCTCACGATCACATTTTAATGGAAGTATAGATGATAGCAATATTTGCAATAAAAAAAATAGCAAACTTTATTGTTTTCAATTTTCTTTTCCCTACGAATTCATAATCCATGCTCCAAACACAGCAAAGAAACTCATGACAAAAATATGTTGGAAGAAGAATACAAAGCCCCCGGGCTTGGTGGGGTTTCAGTGTAAACCAAGATGAAGACTGAATGGCTGCTACCACTAGCCCTGGTCACTTAAGAGACCAAGCAACGATTGAAGCTGCACACGAAATCAGTCCAGTTGCTGAGCTACAAAAGCAACCTCTCGTCCATGCAAAGCTTTTCTTGTGCAAAAATTTGGTATGGTCAAACATAAATTTGTTTTGTAACCTTTGATCCTAATGTTTATATGAAAATGCACAGTAGCTCTTCAGTAGGTCTTCTTTCTTATGACTGGCTTTCTGGCTTCTTTCTTTCCATTTGATGCGGTACTTGACACGTGTACTCCCATTGTGGCTTGATACAAATCTTTTAATCTACAAGAGGAGTTGCATTCAAACAATAAGAGGATATACTAAGAAAATGTGTGTTGTCTTCATAGGAATATATTTAAGGGAACTTATCAATGGACAAAAAGAGAGAAAGAAGCATTCCAGCAACCTGGGCATACTGATAAAAAGAGCAATCACTGAAACTCCAACAATAAGAGGATAAACTGGTGCTGGAGTCAATTCCTGCATGCCATTGAAGGGAGAAGAAATCATTTATCTCAAATGTAATAATAATCCTACAAGTTACTTTTAACCTTAAAGTTGCATGGCATGATTGAAAGCAATATGTTTCAGAGACAAACCTGTTTGTGGAAATCCTCTTCAACTCTATAACTAATTGGGCCCACATGAATTTGGCTATATTTCTCCAAGTCAACCTCGATGGCTTCAGATTCAAATTGTGGGTGCTTGATGGGAGAGCACACTGAAGCTGCAGAAGGTGCTTACCCCTTGGCAAGTCCTTCACCTGGAAGAAATTAGAAAGAGGCAATGGGAAGATAGATTCAATCTTGGATGGATCATTAGCTGACTTAATTTCCACCCTGAGATGTGAATGTAAGTCACCCATCCTCTTTCCCTGAACATGACCACTTAAAATGGTGAACTCTGGTTGTTCAAATACCAAAAAGTCCAATCCCCTTATATCCTCGTGTCCGACCTACAAAAATAAATCAAACTATAAATCAGAATTATATGAAAATTTTGACAGGATCCCAGTGAAAGAAAATGCTCAGATGAAGTTGAAAACATTGTCTATGGAAATAACTGAAACAAATATGTGGAATCCACCCGACTCATGCAAGGTAAGTAGAAGAAGAGAGTAAATAAATAAACAACATTGAACCCTTTAGTATCTGATGGTTATTTGGAGAATAGACACACTTTCAGGTAATTTAGCTGAGGTCCTCTCTCTGTATCACTCTAGTGAAAGAGATATCCACATAGGTAGGGTTGGGAGTGTTTAATTAGTAATTTTGAAAGTGTCCTAAAAAAAAAATAAATTAAAAAAAATTCCTCTTTTAGGTACATCATATCTTGTTATTGGCATTTGAAAACTCTGGTCACTGAGAAGCAAGGTGCCAATTCGCAAATAAGACAAGCAGAGCAGAAAAACTTCAAAACATCTTCACAAAAAGGAGGAAATTTTTTTTATTAATGCGATCACTCACCTTGACAGCAACAGATTCTGGAGAAGCTCGTTCAATTCTAGTACTTTTGAGGCACCCTTCTCCACGACTTTTATTAGATAATCTGTATCAGGGAGAAGCCCTCTCAGGCGATAACTTCCGAACAAATCTGTAATTGTCTCCTCATAAAAGCCTTTTGACTCTGATCGAGCCTCCACTGAAACACCCTCCTTTGGCTGGCCAGACAATAGAGTAACTATGCCATAGCACTGCAAAAGAAGTTTGATCATGTTAGTGCCTCATTGGGCCGTATCACTCAGAAAATGAAAACTGCATAAATGGAGGAGTGAATGTTTAGCTAATACTATCTGTGTTCGATTTAAAAGCTATAAAAAATTAAGGAATAAAAGGTAAGACAGGTATGACTACATATAAAGAGCTGAACAGATCAGCGTTCAAGCTGTCCAGCCAGGTAGCTAGGGTAAAGAATATTCAATTAGAGTTCCATAATCCAAAAGGTTATTATTCACAAGCCCACATAATGGAGCTGCACCTGCCGGCTAATAATCTCACACAAAGACAGAAATAGAAATGGATCAGTTTTTTTATCATCAACATAATAAAAATTTATTAATATAAATAAAATAAAGAACATAGGAAAAGAAGGATGACATATCCACCCAAAACAGAGTTCCAAAATGGGACTATCCACTAAGGCAAACCAATTCCAATGAGACGTTATAAAAGGAATACACATAAATTCTGGAATAACAGATAGCTAAAAGGAGATATAGAAGCATGTGCTTTCCCATATTCCATTGATATGTTCATTTTGGTCTTCAAATAATCTCAAGTTCCTTTCTTTCCAAACAACCCATAGCAGAGCCATCACTGCTACTCTCCACAATATCTTTTCCCTTTTACTTTTGTCACATCCCCAGAACTCTATTATCAACATATCAACACAAGATAGAGGAGCTATCAAGCTACGTCAACTCTGAAAAATAACTCATTCCATAATGCTAAAGCCACGGGACAATGTAAAAACAAATGATCCAAAGATTTAGAATCCCTTTTACAAAGAATGCACCACTTTAGAGATAATGCTGCATGAGGTCTCTTCTTTTGAAGAGCATCACAGGTACTGAGTGTTTTAAGAGCCAAGGTCCAACAAAATACTTAATTTTAAGGGGTATCCTCACTATTAAAAACATTTTGGTACTCCCAAGGAGCAGGAACTGCCATTCTGACCCTTCTGGGGGAATTCCATCCACAAATTCAAGGTTTATGTCTGGTTGTGTTGCCCTTAAATGACGCATCACTTTGTCTATGCATGCTTCATCTAATCGAATCCTATTTAGTTGGGAAAAATACTAAGTTGAGTTGAGTTGTTGTACACTACACCTCGTCTCTCACAGATAAAATTCTCAAAATAAATAAATAAATAAATAAAATAAATAAAAATTCTGGTATTCAGTATAGAGGAGCAAAATATCATTGCTTGAAAGTTGAGATTAATCTTTTCTTAAAGATCATTCATATATAACTAAATGACAGTTTACCGAAACTTCAATCCTGCCTTAAAGATGTAATAGTTGTCTCCCAAAGTTTGGTAATCTTAGCTTTCTAAATATTTTAAACAAATCAATGGAATTCAGCATTGAGGTTTCAGATTAGCAATTTCCTCACCAAAATAAGGGATTTAGAATTTAAATAAAGAACATAAACTCAAATCATTAGTGGGAAACCACTGCTGAGAGTCTTCTTAAAATCAGATGATGAAATATTTAGAAAAAAAGAAAGCATACAAATGTCCTAACCATGTCTGACCAATATATCATAGATGCGATATTGAATAAAAAACATCCACAAATCACCAAAAATACTGAGAAAACAAAATAGTACTAATTCAACATTCCAATCCATAACTAAATTATTTGTCAACATACAAAAATAACAAGATATGATTTTAGAAACTTTGGTTTCTTAATCCTAGCAATATCATAACCATGTCTGACCAATGTGTGCGTGTGTATGTGTGTGTTAAAAGAATAGGACATGCCACAATGTGTTCGACTTGTTCTTCAGCATGTCCAGTATATGCTGCACATTGATATGTCACATATTTTGTGTGGGCCATTCTTCATTGATGAAACTTCCACACAATTCCAACACAACAATATGGCACTTATTACAACATAGATGATGAAATAAATGACAGATGCAAGAGGAACAGAGAGAGGTAAACCTGTAAGCAACGCGTGTGGCTTGGAAGATGACTTCCCTTGCCTCCCCAGATCCAAGGTCAATTGCCTGTGCTGGAGGTGAGAAAGCATACTCCTACAAAAACGTAATTAGTTGTTTACTTCATATTTGGAATACACAAAAACTTTGGCATTCTTGAAAGCCTTTTTGAGAGAGTCCATGGCAAGGAACAAATGCATAGCAATGGGAATTATGAAAAGGTCAAAAACTCAAGGGGATTAACTTGAAGGCAACAAAAAGCGAATTTGCGATTACAACTAATTCAAAAATCCAGTGCCAAGGGTTAGAGTCTCCCCAATGACAAATGAGGTTATTACCTCAGCACTCCAAATTTTAACCAGGTAAGAATACCAATTATTTACTACTGAATCTTAATGCATCATTGATTCATTATTCCAATAGAAAAAAATTAACTACCCAAGTACTTGACAAAAAAAGAGTATGTTAGGAAACCAGGGAAAATAATCAATAAAGAATTAATAATCAAGCACTTCAAGCATCCTAAGAGTGGTGAGTTCCAAAGAAGTACCTTTAGCAGAGGTCGGAGATAGAAACTCCCAGGAAATAAGTTATCAAAAATGAAAATTCCACCAGCACCAGCTATTGAGTTGTTCCTGTAACCATCTTCACCACTCAATGACAACAGGACAGAAGGAAAAGGATCCTTTATCTTCTTCAGAGTATATTCTCACAGAAATTTGACCAAGCTTTTGGCAAGAAAATGAATAAGGGCCAACAGGTTTTACATAATAGCCAAGCTGCAAAAGAAACAAGAAAAATAATGAGGTCCAACAGGTTTTATATAATAGCAAGGCTGCAAGAAACAAGAGAAACATCAGGCATTATGCCCAAAAATAAGAAAAAACACATAAAACTTAATCTGTGCGTATTCTGCTAATGGAGAAGCCATTCTCCTCGATACTATACAAAGAGTTGCCAAAATGTGGTCAAGAATGCAACCAAAAACATTGCCCTACTTTAAGATAATGAATCATGCTTACTGCATCTGACCATAAGTTGCAAGCTAGACCGAAAGGTTTTCCAATGGGAAACGAAGGCATCAACCTAGGTATCTACTTCTTTAAAATTGTATCAATACTTGCTTGCAACCATAAATAAATAAATAAATAATATATATATAAAGCAACACAAAAAAATGTCAAGAAGTTGAAAAGGTAAGGTAAGGTAAAGAATTTGGCAGTGAGGTATAGAATTTGGATTAGAGGGGAAAAAATGCATAAAGCCTAAAAGGTATACCCTCGATATACAAAAGAAAGGCCAAACAAAACCTATAGATCAAGGTAATTACAAGGGATATCCCAGTTAGAACCTAACTGAACATTAAGGTCAGTTGGCCAAATACTATGTAATTGGGAGGCCTTGAGTCCAAAAGTACAATTGACCGTGGAGTGAGCATTCCGCTAAAGCAGGGGGACCAACAACATACACAGGTTATGGATATCAGTCCAAGGCCATTAAGAAAGAGACAACAATATTAAGGTTTGAATGGAATAAGCATTCAATTGGTTATAATTGAGGCTGATTAAGGTTTGAACTCCTAATTAAAGGAAAATACTATTTACGTATCACATGAATGTAGTAAGGCAAAAGAGAAAGAAAAGAACAAAAAAAAGGCATTGTTAAAGCATAATTTAGAAGAAATGAAGGCATGCAATTTATGCATAAAGGTATAACATAAAATGTGCATTTCTAAGACAGCTAGGATGGTAGCAGAGCCATTCCCTTGGCTCACCTTGGCATTTGGTAGTTTCAAACTTTGAATACTAATGAGCTTCACTTGCAAAATATTATGAAAAAAATTGATTTTTATTGGTGATACAGCCACTTTGGAAATGACTTTCCACAAATAAGAGTATGAATAAAATATGAACTATAAAATGCAGTCACCAAAATTTTGTTCAATAACATGATTTAAAAGCTAGACCTTCCTAGATAGTTACAGAAAGCATATCACATTCAATTGCACCAAATAAAAATATTATACTATGGACATTATTCCAAGTAAATGTCCCATACCTTTGAAGCCTCAATGTTGTAACTTATATCATCATATAGGGGTCCTCCAACAAATAAACCATCTGTCCCTGTTGTAGTTTCAATGGCTAAATCACCTTGCTTTAGTGGGGCATTGGAGCTATCTCCAGCAGCCACAATTTTGATACGAACACCAGAAATGGGTGGGGAAACTGATCCTTCAATGTACAATCCTGGTCGACCAGAGAATTGAGGAATTGAAGCTTGGCAACCATGGTGTGCCACTGAGACCTAACAGAACAAGGAAAACACTTGAAAATTGTTGCTTCAATAGAACATCAGCCAGAATTTTTGTAATTAAATCATTGCACTCACATCGTGTTGTCTAGGATAAAACAAGATCTGTTTTCCACCCTTATTCCTGAAACACATCAAAACAGATGTTTAAGATACAAAAAAATTGCATTAGCAGCAAGACAGGTAAGTCAAGTATCTGAGAAATAACATAAAAGAGAAACAACTAATAGAAAAACAACAAGGCAGCATTAATAACTAGCATCCACTAAAAGTTCATCAAAAAGAAGAAAAAATTACACCTGAACAGGTAATATTTCAACTCTTTAAATCAACATAGCCAGTTTGCAGTCACTTAGTCACATCTCTAGGAGTTTAATTTAGAAGATCGTCCAAGGGGATGAAGATCTCCGATCTGGAAGTTGTTGAAGGTAGGCAGCCTTAATCTCCCCCAACCCCCCCCCCCCCAAAAAAAAAAGGAAATAAACTAAAATAGCAGGCAGACATGAATATACACATAGTTGGGCCCATTGACTCAAGCCAGTGACACAGAATTGGGGCAGATGAGCATTGCCACGGCACCAGGTCACAGCCTCATCTCAAACAGTTCAATGTAATAAAGTTGGCCCATTGAATTTCTAGAAACTAAAAACTAAGTAAAGAGAAGAACATTTGAGATAACAAAGATCACTTTATGTTTACACTGATTGAGATTATGGCTCCGAACTTTACCTTCTCAACAAATTATTCGATTTCAAAATTGAGAAACATGATGCAACTTCAAAAAGCTTAAGTTTCTATTTAAAATTTCTTAAATTATTCATGCAAAATATGTAAATCAAGTTAGGGATTTCCCATTATTGGCCACAAACAAGATACAAGCATACCAAATAAAACATGATTAAGTTGGAGTCTTCAACTACTAATAAATAAGGTGTGGATCTTTCTAATCATCAGACAAATACTTACTGAGAATGACTAAGTCATTAAGTGATATAACAATATATGTACCGTGAGTCCTGAGGAGCAAAAGTAAGTTTATCTCCAGGATTAGCCCACACTGAATACTCATACACAGCTACACTAGAATGATCATCTTCACCAGCTACAAGTCTGGCAGTAGTACTTTCCACAAGTGTACCCTCCTCCTTATATAGTGTATCAACCAATATATTCTCTGGTAATTCATTTACGCCATCGAGTGAGCTTGAATTAACAAGGATTTGTCCTCCAAGGAGGTACTTCTCTCCTTTTAGATAGATAGGCTGCAGAAAGCCAATAGTGAAACAAGGGGAAAAGGAAAGGGGGAAAAATTAAAAAAAAAATGTGCAGTAAAATAAATGTTAAAAGACAAAGATAAATTGAATAGACGCCATACCGATGGGTCAGATGTATCAATTTTTCTAGATGAGCTTCCAAAGAAAACACATGAGTTAACAAATTGAAGTTCATGCACTCCAGGAGATTCTACACATATGTGCTGTGAACCTTTCTGCAGTCCAAACAAAAGACAAAAACCAAAAATGACTTCCATGATGGAATGATAGAATCTCTATATTATATGAACTTCAAGCGGGAAAAATTTCAGTATACTGATAGAACCTTAATTCTCAAATTCACATGAGAACCATCAGGTTGAGCCATGTAGGCATCTACATCATGGGTAGAAATTAAATTGACCCAATAACCTTTCTGCACAAAGGCAATCCCATTTACATCTTCTGTGCCAACATCCACATCAATAGAACTCTTCTCCCAGCACCACTTATCTTCCCCAGACACTTGCCCTGGAGAATTATATTTCACCTAGAAAAAAAAACATCCATCACTAATCAGAAACGTTCAAGTAACATATGATCGCAAAGTAAAGCAACCATAACATGGTGCCAATTCACAACCACTCTGGTGCAAACAGAAAGATAAAGGCCAAAAGTATACAAAAGTAAATTATGTATCTATGCCCTTCTTTCTGATGCTAGGGTTAACCTTTGGCGGAACTAATCCCCTAGAGCTCCTGACCCTATGCCCTTATTATACCAAGAAAAATAATCAAATACACACAAAAATTCAATATATATAGCAGATAATGAGCAAGATACCTCGAGCTTGTACTTCCCAGGGAAAACATTGGGAAACAAAAATTCATTACTCTCATCAGATAAATAAACTGTCTTCCTCTCTTCTTCACTTTTGCCGCCCAACCATCTAAGTGTGATAGAAACCAATGAGTCACATTTCTCCTTGCAGGTTACTGCCCCAGTAACTTTCACTTGTGCCTAAGTTTTGAGAGAAACACATTAGATTAGTATCAAAATTTCACATTCAGGCTACAGAAATTCACCTATTAATCAATTACCAGTTATAGCAAACTAATAATTCAATTTGATGCTTTACTATAGTTCTATAATATTCTTAACCTAAGTTCAGCTGCAGATATCCTGATTCACACAGTTTATTTAAGAGAAATACAATTTCAAGAAATAAGGTGCGCAAAGTAGTATATAGAATTTCCAATTATCCAAAAGGGAGAGAGATTAAATTCTAATTGAAATACAAAAGGAGTCTTAAACATCTCTACCTCTGGGAAAATCACCTGATGAAATTTAACATTCAGTACTGGATTGTTGACCACAACATCAACATGAGATGGCAAAAAACAAAAGGCTGGGAGAACTCTCAGGTTGGGCTGCTAGAGCAGACAAGCGATATTCACCTGGTGGAACCTGAAATATCATCTAATCAATCAGAAATTGCTATAACTGACTTCGAAAGCAAATCCTAATTTTCATCATCAACAATTAATACGTTGAATCAGTTACACAACGGAAAACAATGCTTAAAAAATAATGTTTGCTGGTCCTGCAGATGTGAACTTGAGGATTCAATTTGATCAAAATTATTACAACAGCGTTTTCAAAACCCCCATAAAGATTGTTATTAAGTTTGCTACTGCATAAGAAAAATTCACCTTTAAAATAAGTCATTATACTGAGAGAACAATGAACTATCTTGCAGTGTGGTGTCTGCTTCTGCTAAAGCCTAAACCACATCCCATGAATTTTGAAATGCAACAAAGACTTCATACATGGCCAAAATGGCCCAACTGCTCTAGAGCCTCATACCCAAGAATTATCATATAATACGCTTCTAGGAAGATCTATACAAGCTAATGCTCTAGAAGGACAAATAATAAGAATGCCCATGGCATAAATGAGTTAGCCAGCTAGGCAACCCCATTAACAACCTATATGTGTGCAACTCTCATGCCCAAATTAGACAATTAAATCCTCTAATTTTAAGGATATTTGAAGAACTAGTAAGTCAACTTGCTGATTAAAAAAAAAAAAATTGGCTTTTCACATGAAAGTAAACAAACATTTTTATTTTTACCCAAGTTCTATAAAAATTCAAATATATTACTTAATAATAATATTATCTCATGCCAATGGATCATACAATAAAAAGGGACAACCAAGCGCATAAAACTCCCGTATTGCAGGGTCTAGAAAGTATCATACAATATAATATGTTTAAACATTCACGACACGTCCACGTATTAATACATACTCCGATATCCAAATTAAGATTCTGACACCTGGACAGATAAATGCACACGACACTCATACATGAGTCCATGAAACATAGGGATAAACTTTTAGGGGCATGCTTGGGTTTACCTTTAGGGGTTTCATATAAGGTGGCCAACATTTGGGAGGTGGTGATGGTGCATTTCAAAACGGCTTTCGAGATGGAAGCAAAAGTATAGATAAGGAACATATCACCCTTATTAAGAGCACTTTTATCCAGTCTGGCGGTTTCCCAACTTATTTCATATCCCTATTTACTATGCCAATGTCAGTAGTCAACAAGTTGGAACAACTTCAAAGGGAGTTTCTTTGGGGAGGTATAGGTGACGCCCAAAAAATATCATTGATTGATTTGAAGATTACACATCTCTCTTGGAAGCATGGTAGGTTTGTATAGAAGACTAAAACAGTTTAAAAAGGCTTTAATGGGGAAATGGTTGCAGAGGTTCCGAGAGAGAGAGGGTTATGGAGGAATCATCCAAATATGGCAAGGGTTGGGGTGGTTGGATGCACTAAAGGGGATTAATTCTCATGGTTGCAGTTTGTGGAAAGAATTCAAACATTCTAGAATGAATATAAACATTACCTTGTTTGGCAAGTAGGGACTTGTGAGATGATCAAATTTTGACTTAAGGTAGACTAGAGGATTTGTCCCTAGACATCTACGATCTTGCATGGGACGAGCACATCTCAGTAACAAACTATTTGCTTCTTAATGGCCAAGTGAATGAATAGAATGTAATATTGCGTAGAATTTGTTTGACTGTAAAGTGGAGAGGTTTGTCACATTGATGAAGTCATAGCATAATTTGAAAGTAGTGGAGGGAGAGAACAAGGTTAAATGGGCTTTATCGAAGTCGGGTAGACTTGAAGTTAAATCATTCTATAATAGCATTATTGGGATTGTCAGGTGTCCAACAGTGGAAAATTTGGATAGCAGGTTGTGACTCCTAAAGTGGCCTTTTTAGTTTACAAGGCGAAGTGTTTTGACAAGTGTTTGTTGGCCAATGTTGGCTTTGTAAAGGGGATGGAAAATCTATCAAGCAATATTTGTTCATTATTCGTGGTTGGCAGAGTTGTCAAATTTGGTTTTAAGTATTTTTCAAGTCCAATAGGTCTTTCCCGAGGATATAAGAATATATTTGAGTCTTGGTGAGAGTATAGGTTGTCTGCTCAGATTAGAAAGGTGCGGTAGGTGATTCTTTTCTACTACATGGCTCTTTGGAAGGAGTGGAACAGAAGAATGTTTCAAGGATTAGAAATGCCTAATGCCTTCGTAAAGATTTTTGGTTCATTTTGTCAGTTTTGTATAGATGGTGGTTGGGGGGGAGCATAGAGCCCAATTTATTTTCTTTGGGTGTTTTGTAGAGCCACATAGAAGTATAGAAGTGGGGATGGGTTTCTTGTTGGTCGCCAAATCCTAATGCTTGTTTTTATTATTAATTACTGACCCAAAAAAAAAAAAAAAGCATGCATCAACAGTAAATTGTTCTAGAGAAGTTCACAGCAATAATTGAAGAAAAGGTTTCAATTGGCTTTCCTTTTCAAATGTCACTGTGCAATTTATTTTTATTATCATTGTGCAAACATGAGCAAATATTTATTACACAAAAATATGTATATATATATATATCCAACACACTGAAGAGACAAAAAATATCACATGTCTTAATAAATCGTAAATGCATGTAGTCATAAATTCATAATATATGGCAAAAGTTGAGGATGGATCTGAAGACTAAGGAAAAATTCTTGAGACCAATCTCAACATACCTCAAAGCAGAAATTGCCACTCTCATCAGTCTGCTTAACTTGAGGCTTAACATTCTCTGGTCCATGAGGTCAAGGCTACCTAGAATCCATACATAGTCCACAAGTAGGACAAGAAATGAAGGACAAATGTAAACTAGTATTAAGTTCCACATCAGTTGCAAATTGTAACAGTAAAGGTCCCAATGGATAACCTTAACAATGCCCTTGTTTCTAACAAGTGAAAAAGAAACACATCCTGACCAAAAATAAATAAATAAATAAGATAAAATATCTGGAAGAAGAGAATTAAGGCTTTGACATATAGTCAAATTTTCCTGGTTCCAGGCTCACTGAGCAACTTGAGTGGTTAGACACAACAATAGCCACTCCCTACACTAGAATAGACACGGACACCACCCTACGACAGCAACAACCACAAAGACATCTCCCCAATAGCCAAAACAACAAAACCATTATCACAAGTCATTAAACCACAAAAACCCCATTCAGTCTCCACAAAACCACTACTTACCTGCCCTGACACCAAATCTACCTTCGGTTTCAGAAAGATTGAATCCCACTCCTATGACCACCATATTCTTACATTACCAGCACACACACAAACTCCCATCTGCAATCCCAATTGCCACCGCTATATCAAAAGTGTGTTTACTACCACGTCTCGAGACAAATTCTGACAGCAATTGCAAAACATTGCCCACTTTCAAATTATAAGGTAGCTACTTGAAAAGAAAAAATTTGGAATTGGTAAAGATAACTATAATCAAAGGCAAGAATGTCTATTCAAAACTAATATGTTGCATGGATGTTATTGAAGACTTGAAAAGAAAAATTACCTTTGCCTTGTAATCAGAACTAACCATCTGAACAACACCACAGACATCATACGAGACCGCTTTAATATCTACAACTGAAGCCATGTTTGGCAAAACCTAACAGTACATATGAATTAAGAAAATATATATATATATATTAAAAAAAAAAAAAAAAAGAGGACAAAAGTCAAAAGGTGAAAAGGAAATTTGGTACAAAGTATTGTTGCACTAAATTTTCGAACACGCATGTAAAAATGATAATTTAATGTCCTCAAGAATGGGTCAATCTTATAATCGGATCAAAGAATTTTTCAATTAACTTTACCAAAAAGTCCTTCAATTTCTCGAACTTGTAATGCTCCTTCTTTGCTTCTATTAAATAGCGACTAGAGGTAACCTACAACATTCAAGAACTAGGCTAGTCAAAAAAAAACTATACAAATGCTATCAAACATGATAAAATGGTGCTCTCCCCCACAATCATAAACCAATGAAGATATAAAAGGGCAATAACTATCATATCAAGTAATCACCATAGGTAAAACAGAAAAACAGCATACTAAATATCAACTGAAGATAAAAATACAGTGTAATAATTAACAAGCTAAATAAGCCCATAGAGGGGGAGAGGGGAGGGGCTGAGAGAGAATGGGATGAGGACAGAGGGAGAACAGCACATTTGATCATCATAAACACGCTAATCCAATTACCTGATCGAGCTTGTAATATCCTTCTTTGTCAGTAATTGACCTTTCTTGACCATCAACTATAATTTTACTCCATCCACTCCCATATAATTCCCATCAACTACACGACCTCCAACAGAAAATCCAGTGACCTACACCAATTACACAGGTATAGTGAAGGATACTGCAAGATTCTGGAAAAGGTTGCACATGATGCAGGAACGAGTGCTTTGAACAGATTTAGCGTGCCAGTTGGTGCTCACAACACTACAGTAGCTACCATTCACATGGCACAGTAAGAAGTTGATGTAGTGCAGTAAGGTAGCAGAAGTGAGCACTGCTGGAGATTTGGCCATAAATGTTGGGGGGGGGTGTGGGGTGTGTTTTTATTTGGCTATGTATGGTGTTTGCAACGACAAAATCAAAATGGGCATTATATCAACAAAAACTATACCCATATAAACAGAAGCACTCACATCAAAGAGGTAAACACACAAAATATCATTGTTTTGAAAATATAACAAAAAAATACCATACCTGAAACTTTCGAAGAACCATTGCATGATCATGCTCAACAGCCACCGACAGGGAGGGGGGTGAAACATCAAAAACCGTATTCTCACCTTTGTAATATGGTATAAGTTCATACACACCTGCAATAATTTCAGTGAATCAAAGGGAGCAGATTCAAATAAAAAGCTGTTTATTGCTAGAAAACATAATTAAACATAATGCATCTCAAGATTCTCAGCATGGCAAAATATTCAATATAAAGTATAAATAACTACCATACAACACTAAACAAGTAAATAGAAGCATGAATGGAAGCACACTTTCTCCCTCTAGTAAGTGGTTCTGCAAAATCAATACAGTGCATAAGATATTGCAAAGTTCCATTTTTTTACTTAAAAGCCAAAGCCAAATAATCTTTCAAATTTAAAAAAAAAATAATAATGATGATGATGATGATGTACTCTCAAAGGTTGTTGCCAAAGAAAATGTACAAAAGAATAGGCTAGAATGGAATGCCCATTCCCATTCCTTTTCTCAATAGAAGGAATGCTCATTCCCTTATGAAAAAAGAACAGAAAATTTAAGAGAGAGAGAGAGAGAGAACACAAAGGCAAATGGTGGTCGTCGCCAACACTACCCACACTACCTCCACCGTCATTTGAGACTGCTTATCACCTCCACCACCACCTCCTTCAGCCACCATCATCACTACCCACACTGCTCCATCAACACCACTGCCACTGTCATTTGCGTCAACCATTGTCACCTCCACTGCTACCGCCAGCTCCACCACCATCAACTACTACCATCCACCACCACTTTTAGAATTTTTTTTTTATTTAATTTCATTTTAACTTAATCTAAACTAATATTAAAAAAATTGTCATTCTATTCTAAAATTAATTAATTTGGAAAACAAACAAGAAAATGGGAATGACCGTTCCCTCCCCACCTTCACTCATTCCATTCCATACCCACATAAATAACGTAGCCTAGTAAGCCTTGGGTAACTTAGATACATATTAGAAGGCTCATACAAGATCTAAATACGTAGATGTGGGATATCAAATAAACAAAAGTTTGCGTTCCTAAGATAATTAAAAATAATAAGAACAAACAAAAACAGAGGAATTTCATTAGCAAGAAATTGGCCTTACCGCAAGGTATTGACTTAAATGTGAACATTCCCTCTGCGTCGGAGATAGCATGACAGAGAGCTTTTCTTTGCCCAGGAGCATTGCCAGAGCCCTGGGGGCAGTCCACCCTCGAGACATCATTTGAGTATAAATAAATTTGAACTCCCAAGATGGGATTTCCCTAACCAAAAGGAAACAAAGATGATGCATCATGTATTAGCTTTTTTTACTTGCACATCATGTTAAACGATACCTCAAAGAACAAAACTCAGCAAACTTCAATTCCTATGCTTGTGTATGTAATAGACCACGACCATCAGTCCACCCAAGTACCTTAGATATCTAAGGGTCTCGTCTCCTAAATGATACAATAATGTCATGACTCAATAAAGCCTAGCATATGCAGAAGGGTTAAACGTATAATGGTAAGCAATTAATCAGAAATGAAGGCTGTGACGAACAGCTTTTCCAGCTAGGAGTGTATTCTTAGAAAATGGGATTGCATGCCTTAACTATAATGGTAAGCAGTTACACAAAAGTGATGGTTGTGACAAACAGCTTTTCCAGATAAGGAGTGTGCCCTTAGAAAATGGGATTGCATGCATTATGCCCCAACACCCCCCCCCCCAAAAAAAAAACAAAGAAAAGAAAAAATCCCCCCACCAACCCAAAAGAAAATGAGGCACGCATGCATGGCTGAGTTCCAGTACCAACACGGAAACATTGAAATGCCAGCTTAGACCCAAAAAAAAGTGAAATGAAATGCCATATTTTATGATGGATTACTGCATCCAGAAGTAATACTGTTCTACAAACATGGAAGCATCCACCACCACTCCATCCAGTGGATTCCCAGATATATGGAAAAATAAAATATATATATATATAAAACTGAAATGTAAATAATTCATGTTCCAAGTCCTCAAATGAAGGAACACAAAATAATGCACAGCATATATTATAAGGGAGAATTACAAGAAAATTACATATTGTGAAACAATTATTGGTGAAAAAGAAAATACCTGAGCAACTACATGTCCATGGATATCATACCCAGGAACAAAGAAAATGTCATCAACCAAACCATTTCCAAACCCCAATTCCACCTGCAACAAACGCACACCCATTATTTTGTGTGTGTATTTGGTGGGGACATGAGAAGACCAACAACAACAAATAGTAGATAGGGGAAGTGCGTCTTTTAAAAGAAACAATCAACTGACCTCCGTGGAACCTCTAACTTCAACACTCAAATCGGGACGCGAAGCTCGTAGTTCGTATCTCCCTAGACCCAAGAATAGCTTATGTTAAGCTAATGACACCATCTTTTTATAATCAATAACGATACCAAACCAGAATAGCACTAGAAAAAAATTATAAGAACTGGAAAACAATTGTATGTTATTAAGCAATTTAATTATTTCCAGAAAGTATGCATTTAGGTTGTTTAGAGATGGTAATGAGGCTTTCCATTCGAGGAGTTCTCAGATAAATTCAAAATGTGGCCCCTTTCGGATGAATTTGCACACCTGGGATAATGTTTGTGAATGAGTAACTTCCTGTAGATGATGTTAAAACAGATGAGACAAGATCACCCCAGGGAGATAAAAGCTCAACATTTACATTTGCTGGACCCCCGTTTTTATTTGAACAGCTATCTCCGCCAACAGATCCCACAACTCTTCCAGAGATGGTGAACCTATAGAGATAGGAAATCTAGGGGGTGATATACAGCACAATATTGAATTTAAGCAAGTACAAAAGAAGAATTTGGTAGTAGTACAAGCAGAGTTGACAACATGAATAAAATAACACAAAAAGTAACATATGAAACAAATAAATAATGACATAAATCAACTTAACATACCCAGTGAATCTAAAATTTATATCCTCATTGGCATTGCAACCAGTGTTATCAACAACAACAGGAACCTAAAAATTAAAAACAACAATTTCCCTCTCAGATTTTGGAGCAAACGAAACTACAGAATGCACTTACATAAAGGATCAGAAACTTCCTATTTGCCAAATTGATGTATCAACAACTCAACTCAGCAAAGCCTTACTCCAAACTAGTTGGAATAGGCTAAAATATACTTAACTTGATCTGGATCCCATGACCATCCTTCTGGTCCCTTGATTTTTATTACAAATGAACCCTGCAGATGAAAGTAGTTAAAAATGAGAACTAAACACCTGCTACATAGGAAGGTCAAACCAGCATGTCAAAAGTAAAAAAATACCTGGGTTACGGAACAGGAAATTCTGGTCTGGACTGAGTTTACAGTTCTTTCTTAATTTGTATTGTTATTTTTCTAAATAAACTAGATAGACTGGCCATAAAATTGGCTTGGGTATGTGCCAACAAATATGCCAATAAATAGATCAAGTTTGTTGTGGCTAGATGACACACCATCTCACACTAGCCAAATTCAAGCCATCACCAGCTTTACTTAGTAGTCTTCGAAGTTTTGGAAACATTAATTGACTCAGAAACCACTGAACCAGATGTTCAGATGCATTGCACCCAAAAAGATTTACTAAACAAAAGGTAAAATCAAATTAATAATAAAGCTCGGCCTCAGGAAAAGAGAGAGAGAGAGAGAGAGAGAGAGAGATAACGTTTGCAATTTGTTATTTATGTTAAGGCAGAAAGTATTTGTAACACCGGTATTTTATTTTGGCTATTTATTTGAGATTTTGGGCTTACGAAATATTTGAACTTAAGATTTGGTGTAGATGATCGGATTTATTTTATTTTTCCTGAGACGGGTCTGGCTCGAAGTTGTGATGGGCTGGAGAATTAGGCCAACAGCCAAGCCCATTTTCTTTTTTTTTTTTTTTTTTTCCTTTCTTTCTTATTTTCTTTCTTTTCCTTATCTTTTCCTCTTCTCCTCCAGCAGCGGAGCACACAGGAGAGAGAAAGGAAAGAGAAGAGAGAGAAAGTGAAGACCAAGAAGTAGAATCAAACTGATCTAGAGCTATTTGACGTCCTAATCGTTGTGGTGGTGGTGTTCGTTTGTGCTGGTTTGGCTCGAGTTAATATCTCAAATTCATGCTATTTACAAAAATAAACACCTAAATAAGCCTCATCTACCTCAAATCCTAATAAAATAGAAGAAATGGGGAAAACCCTTAGAACTTTCGAAAACTTGAATGGCTTGAAACTGTTACCTCGAGCCAAACCAACACCAACGGACACCACCACGTCTGGACGATAATTCCTAAGAACCATTTTTTGGGCTCGTTTTCAACAGAACTCCCATATCAAACACAACCCAAATCATCCATCCAAGCCACAAGCTCAACAATCAATCACATGTAAACACCTCAATAGCATGTTTATTTAACATTAATCCCAACAATAAGGAATGCAAGATTTCAACACATATATGCATACATATACACATCTCTATATATACATATATCAACCCAAATATATTAAATATTTGGCCTAATTAAGCATGTAATATCTTAAATTCATGCTATTTACAAAAATAAACATCTATACAAGCCTCATCTATCTCAAATCCTAATAAAATTGAAGAGATAGAGAAAACCCTTAGAACCCTTCAAAACTTCAATGACTTGAAAGTCTTACCTCGAGCCAAACCAACACAAACGACACCACCACGCCTGAATGACAGTGCACAAGAACCCTTTTTTGGGCTCGTTTTCAACAAAATCCCCGAACCAAAAACAACCCAAATCATCCATCCATGCCACAAGTTCAACAGTCAATCACATATAAACATGTAAACACCTAAATAGCATGTTTATCTAATATTAACCCCAACAACAGCTCAAAGAAATGCAAGATTTCAACACATATATGCATATATTCACACATCTATAGATACATATGTATATATCATATTTCTATAGATGTGTATATATATGCATATGTGTATTGAAATCTTGCATTCCTTTTGAGTTATTGTTGGGATTAATGTTAGATAAACATGTTATTGAGGTGTTTACTTGTTTATATGTGATTGATTGTTGAACTTGTGACTTGGATGGATGACTGGGTTTCCTTTGGCTTGGAGGTTCTATTGAAAACTAGCCCAAAAAATGATTCCTAGGCACTATTGTTTGGACATGGTGGCATTCATTTGTGTTAGTTTAGCTCGAGGAAAGAGTTTCTAGCCATTAAAGTTTCGGAGGGTTTCAAGAATTTTCTCCATTTCTTCTATTTTATTAGGATTTGAGGTAGATGAGGCTTGTGTATATGATTACATTTGTAAATAGCATGAATTTGAGATATTACATGCTTAATTTGGCTAAGTATTGAATATATTTGTGTTGATGTATATATAGATGCGTATACATATGCATACATGTATTGAAATCTTGAATTCCTTTGAGTTGTCATTGAGATCGACGTTAGATAAACATGCTATTGAGGTGTTTATATGTTTATAAGTGATTGATTGTTGAGCTTGTGGCTTGGATGGATAATCTGGGTTATTTTTGGTTTAGGGGTTCTATTGAAAATGAGCCCAAAAATGGCTCCTTGGCACTATCATTCGGACGTGGTACTGTTTGTTTGTGTTGGTTTGGCTCAAGATAAGAGTTTCAAGCCATTGAAGTTTTGGAGGGTTTTAAGGCTATACTCCCTTTCTTCTATTTAATTAGGATTTGAGGTAGATAAGGCTTGTATGTATGTTTTTCCCATTTCACTTCTCCTCTAGCAGTTGAGCATGCAGGAGAGAGAAATGAAAGAGGAGAGAGAAAGTGAAGACTGGAAAGTAGAATCGAACTGATCTGTAGCTATTCGATGTTGTGATCATCGTAGTAGTGTTCGTTTGTGTTGGTTTAGGCTTAAGGTAAGAGTCAAGCCATTGAAGTTTTAGAGAGTTTTGAGGGTTTTCTCCATTTCTTCTATTTTATTAGGGTATATGGTTGATGAAACCTGTATATGTGTTTATGTTTGTTACATATTGAAATATTGAGATGATTGGTCATAACGATGTGGTTATGACATTAATGACGAGGTATGTGATATATTCTATTAATAACGAGTTTGGTAGTGAAATTATAGATATAAAATTTAAGAACTACGGCAACCTGAGGCAGCTTAGACCCGAGTCTAGTCTTAACTATGGATAGTAATATTGGTGCTTATTCTTTTAATCGAGAGCTGGGCTATCGGTGCTACAAATTGTGTGACCAAGAGTGTGGTCCAATATTTACTTTTAAGATGTCTTGTTTTTAGGAGATATAAAGATGATTATGGTGTATATTATGGCCGTGTATACCTTAGATGAGGTCATAGGGAATGACGTTAAATTGACTTATGTTGTTGTTTAATTTATGGTGATGTACTTTAATACTGTTTTTATATGGAATGAGGGAAGTTGATAGATGCTCCGATTGATTTTTGTTATGCTGATTTGATCTAGGATCAGGGTTTTATTTATTTTAATTGATTCCCATATTTTCATGTCGTCTATCCCAGACTACAAGGTTTGGGTCATGATTGTATCTTTCCACACCAATGCTATAGCAAAAGCGAAAGGAAGGGATGGAATTGAACATGAAGAGTAGAAAATTGAAGAACTCAGTTTTTAACCTTACCATAAGCACAAAATTGAACATAAAGAGCAAAAAATTGAAAAACTCAGTTTAACCTTATCACCCACACAAAATCTAGGAAAATAAACAACAAGAATATTCTACCATATTCAGTATTCAATAATACGTACATGAAATTTTGATGAACTTGAAACAAACTGTCTGAATTGAGACGTAATCTTTATGGAACTTGTAATGCATTTATTTGTGTCAAGGGTCCTAGTTGTGCAACTGCTCAACATATCATCTCAACACCTTCTATGGAAATTGTTGATAATACACGACATATGACTAGCTCAACGAAACCAAATAATTTGTGTATTGGATCACAAATTGATTTGTGAGAGGAATCGTGGATATCATATAAAAAAATCCAAATATCTTTCAAGGCGGAAGTTATCCAATAGGTTTGAAACACAGATCATGAACACCTGATTATTTAGCACCTAATCCAATGCAACAGATGAGAACAAACTTGAGATTTGTAAATAAACCCAATTATAGGTATCCAAACCTTGAAATGAATAGGTAACATTCTAGTATTCAAATAACACCATTAACTATATCAAAAATATTTTCATTTATTTTGGATTTTAAGCTAAAACCTTGTTTAATAGAAAATATCTGAGCATATCTTAACCATGTAACAGGTCTAGATTATAAACCCTAACCTAAGGTGGGTTTGAAGTTCCCACTTTCTGTACGATTCCTCGATCAACATACCTCCTCTTTCACCTCTTAGAAACTTTTGAGTGACCATAAGATAATTAATAACTGAGCCCAACAAGATTATCCCACCAATTGAACTAGCTTACACTCTGCCACTCTTGCACGATCATTAATTAAACAAGGCCTAAAAAGATTGTCCAAGCAAAAACAATTCTAAGAAGTAAGAACAAGGCTTGCCAAATATGATTTCATGTTTGATAAAATATGCCAGTGTATACAGTATGCAATGTGTTTCTGTCAGAAAATACCTTGTCGTAAACTGGAATGAAGTAGTAACCATTTGGAGCACACTGTGTTCTATCCTTCACCAGTCCATCCAACGTTCGAAGCTCAACCTACAGCTTGACAAGGAATCCTTTCCAAGCTTAGATATTAGTCTATACTTTGTAAGCATGATTTTGAGACTGTCAAAACTTTGGTGGAGGTAGCTATTCAGCTAATAACAGTGGTGGCAAACACTATGGGGCAAAGACAGAGTCATCTTAACCAATTAAAGCAGTTCATTCTACCCGGAAAAAAAAAAAAAAAAAAAAGCAATTAGTTCTTATACTATAAGCATACCATACAAATATATTGTAGAGCTTGCTGATTTCCTTTTTTTATTCTTTTTTTGGCCATTTTGTCAAGTATTTTGTCTCCTAATACAATCAACCATGTCACCCCTAAATGACGACGCTATGAGCCATGTCAAGTGTGTTAAGAAACAAACCCAAAAAGTCTACATTAGGACAAGGGGTAGTTACACTTTACACCCTTTTGGTTTGGACCAAAAATACATAATCTCCTGTAGTTTAAAAGTCAATACATAACCCCTCTCGTGGCTTCGAATAAAGTGCAAAATTGCTGGAACATATTAAGATAGTGTTTGGAGTGATAAAAAATGAGAAAAAATAAGATAAACTGAGAAAAGTTGTGAGTTCGTAATACGTGCAGCGAAATAAAAAAGTTGATGTAATAGAAGTTTTTAGAGTTTTTTTTCGTTTTTTGTAGATGCCAAACGCACCCTAAATTTAAATATTTGTGCCACACATGCCATATAGGCTCATATGTAGTTATCCATGAAACATTGTTTAGAAAAATAAAGGCAAATTGCATATTTTTAAAATGAAATAATGTCTCATTTTAACATAAAAATAAAATATATATATATATATATATGGTTTTGTCTAACTAGTTCTGAGAAAAATTATGTTCCTCAACTAATTTCAACTCATGAGACACAAATTTAGTTAAATTTAACTAAATCGGTCACTTTTACACTTTAGTCCAAATAACGAGGGGGCTATTTATTAACTATTAAACTAGAAGAGGGCCATGTGTTTTTAGATCAAACCCCAAGAGTTTGTGTAATTACCCTTTAAAACAAACTGGAAACGCTGAACTAACTGTCCATATTTGGCTCAGAAAGATGGGAACACAATCAGGATTTAAGATCTTCCAGATGCAAGACTAAATTCGAGAAGAATAAGAAGTAAAAAGAGGAATAAGAAAATGAATCAAAACTCTTAAAGAGGCACAGGATTCAAAGAAATAAACAAAAAGAAGCAAGAGTAAAGATTGGAGGGAGTATATATATATAATCACAGTACCAGTTGAAACGCAACTAGCAACATTAATGCATACCGTGATGTGAGAATAATCCAACTTAACATCAGTTGGCTTCCTTGACTTGATCAGAGTTGAACCCGCCTGAAACATGGAAATCACTCCTACATTAATTTCCAGAGAAAAATAAATGCAATTCAATATCATAGCAAAGATTTAATAAGAAACTAAATGTTGATCAGAACTCTCACATCACGACCTTCCGTTCAAATCCGTACATCATTTCTTCATTTCCATACAAACGAACAAAATCAAGAAACAAGTACTCTCCATTTGTTACTAATGAAATTATTTTACGGGATACGATTCTTGGTTACAAAACGGTATTTCGGTTCATTTCATTCAATTTCGCCAAAATATGCATTGGACATGGATGAAAGAAGATTTTCTTGGGAAATATTACCAGGGAAATGCAAAAAAATAAATAAATAAATAAAATAAGAATTCCCCAATAGTAGCAATCAAAATCAAAGGAACGTCGTTTTCTTCGAATCATTACTGGAAAATAGATTTACCTCAACAAATCCACCACAGCCTTGTATTAAATCAGCAGAGGCGTGTGTAGTAGCAGTGATTATCATCAAGAAGCATATAAGCAAACAATGTTTGAACGCCATTAAACCTCTGATGTGCAAAGCTTCGACGACAGACAGTTCTCGCTTCAGATCTTGGACTTTACATGGACTCGATGTTTCTCACTCACTTGGATGCGATCAAGGGTTTATTGTTTTAAAACGGCTCTATGTTGAAATGTACTTCGCCGGTCTGGACCCGTTTACGCAGCGAAAATCTGTCGTCTGATTGAACTTTTTTGAATTTTAATTTAAGGCCCACCATTGCATGGGCCTAAAAGAGAAGAGACGGGCAGTGGCCTTCTATCCGTGGTTGGATCATCATCATCAGAGAGAATATAATTTATTTTGAATTGTTATTGCAAATTTAAATAAATTTTTTAAATTAATAAATTTGTGTAAATGATTAATACATCAGAATTTTAATAAATTTATAATAAAGATAACTTTTATTTTTAATTTTTTCAAATAATTAAGGGTTTTAAATACTTTATTTTTTGTTTTTTTATTTATGAGGTTTCATATATATTTTTTTATTTTTTTCATTCCTTCCAAGTATAGGGTTTTTAATGTTTTTTTTTTCATTATATTTTTTATTTATTATGTTTTTGTATGTTTTTATATTTTTATTTTTATATGAATTTAAAAGATAATTTTTATAAAATAAATTTTTTTTTTACACATATCGTTTATGCACTTGCTGTAAATGAAACTAATAATTAAGAATTGAGATCAAATTTTTGTTTAGAATAGTAGTAAATAAAATTTTTTATCTCAAAAATTGAATCTCCAATAAATTTCATGCGTTGAAACAATATGTGGAAGAAATTAGTTTCATTACAATTTATTAGATTTTACTTAAATTTTATGATATTGAAGATCAACATAATTGTAGGAAATTGATATAAATATATTTGTGGAGATAAATCAACATTGTTGAGAATTTAATTTGAAATAAATATTTTTGTTGTGTTAAAAATAAAAATAAAAATAATCTTCCATTTTTTTAATTATTTTCATCTTATATATTATTTCACTAAACTTTAATTTTTATTTTTAAGAAATTATAGCTTTAGACATACTAATTACATTCATAAAAATATATATATTATTATGTCCGCCATGACTAATTTATTTTTTGCTTGTAAAATAAAAAATAAAAAATCATGTTCACCATGGCTAATTAAATTTTCCTTATATCCTTTATTTTAATGCAATATAATTAATTATGTCATTTGATTCATTTATTTTAATGTCTTTTACTTTTGTAGCATGTGTCCCTTAAGTGAGTTAGGAATTGGTAAATTTTATTTATGTAAAAATAAAATTATTGAAATGAGACAACATTAAGGTAGTACTACCCAGATCAACCTGGAGATCTTCCGACTCCCGTTTTATAACGCCATTTATTTTCTGTTTTTTGTTTTCGTATTTATGCTTTCAAAAATTTATAAATTGACAACAAAATAGGAAAAAAAATAGAGAGAAAATATTTTTTTAAGTATTTTTGTTTAAATTTTTGTTTTTAAAAAAAAAACATAAATAGATTTAACAAACATATTTCTATTACTAGTTTATAAAATTTTAAAAATATAAACAGAAAAAACAAAAATATTACCAAATGGGGGCTTGTAATTAGTTTTTTAATTTTTTTATTAATTTAATATTTATGTTCTTTATAATTTAAAGAAAATTTAAAATATAAGGAGGTAATTCAATATTTTAAAAAAAGAGTGAATTTATATGCACTCCACAAATATATTCTTGTATTCTACCCCACTTTTTATTAAATAAAATTAAGCAACTACTTTTTTTTTTAAATATATTGTATAATTTTAATGTCATAAATATTATTTTATAAGAATGAGAATAATTATATAATTTTATTTAATAAAAGATAAAGTTGAATATAAAATTTTTTTATGGAATGTAAATAGAATAAATAGATGAATAACACTTTTAAGTAGCTGTTGCCAAACGCAACTAAGCGACTCCCAGGTCCGAGGGGATGGGTCCCTCTCCCGTGCTGGTAGAAGTTAAAACGAACGCACGAACGCCCGAACGCCTTTTCGCCAGTCCAACACTTCGGCCATCGAGTTCTCGTTTTCGTTTTGGAATGCTTCGCCGACTCATCCTCCCGTTGGTGCTTGCGTTCTTGGGCTCAACCCGAGTCAGTCAGGTTCACGCGCATCATGAGAGAGGCGAGTGGAAATGCGACCCGGAGCCAGCGATCCGACTGAAGGCCGCGTTCAGGCCAGGAGTTGTCACGATCGACGGCAACGTAGAGGAGTGGAAGGACATTGATGGGTTCGAGCTCTCTCTTTTGCCTGCTTTGGACCCAGATGCCGAGGAAGAGTATAAGGGTGGGAAGATGAGAGTTAAGGTATGAAACTATGAATCGAATCAGTCATCTCTGTTTTCACAAATCTTCTCCCCTTCCATTAGTTTATGGTTTGTTTGACTATGGAGAAAAGCCAAGAGTAGAAATACTTTCTTGGTTTCCGGATAAATGAATTTCATCCAGGAAACTTGGTTATAATTCTTAGTTGACTGCTCAGGTCGTCGCTGAATTTTAGTACTTCCTTTATATCGCTTTGTTACTTCTGATTACGAGCTGAACCTATTAATGTTCCGTTTCGTTGACGAGAAGTCTGAGGGAAAATTTGTAAATTCTTGTTTGGAAGAGATGAGAGCAGGAATGAAAAGTAAGATAAATTATTTTTTTTTTCAAATATCTAATTATCATCAACATTTATGAAAATGATGAGAAATACTAAGAACAATGCAGAGAAATATATTTTAGAACACTTTTACACCCATTATAATCCAAATTAGAGGTGAAAGAAAACTTTTAATGGAGGTAAATTGTTCACCCCCATTCCCTTCCCTTCTTTTCCCTTCCATTCTCCTTCTCCTAGGCAAAGTAAATCTCTTCATCATCTTTCATTCAGTTTCCTTCATTCACCTTCTCCTCGCATGGTAAAACTTTTCACCCTCTTTTATTATATTTCGTTCCTCCCGTTCACCTTCTCCGAAACAAAGGCTAAGAGAACAAAGAATGCCATAAAGAGTCCTACAGACTGACTACTATGATTTTTTTTTTTTTAAGGAGTAATTAATGGTCTATTTGAATGAAGTGAAGTGGAAAGAAAAAAAGAGAAATGAAATAATTTGAGAATGTATTTTGTGTGTTATGAGGGAAGAAAGGAAAAGATTTTGAAAGAAAAAAGAGTTCCAAAATCAACTCATCTCTATCTTTCCGAAGTAGGATGGAAATATCTAGAGGAGAAAACGTTCTAATGAAATTTTCAGAATATTATATTTGCTTACAAGAAAAAAAAAATTAAATGCATGTTAGAGGATATAATAGTAAAATAACAATGCATATTTTCTTTTCCTTTCTTTTCTTTTCAATTATCAAAAAATATGAAAGAAAATCACCATCTTTTCTCTCCTAAACTCTCAAACATAAAGAAAGAAAATGTTATCATTTCTCTTCTTCTCATTACTGATGTTTTCCTTTCTTTTCTTTTCTATCCTAAACTCACAAATGAAGCGATTTTGGTTTTTGGTCTTCAAATTCAAACATTAGATTATTTTTATTTTTATTGGTTTCACAAAACAAAGAACCCCATAAAGAGCGTACATGAGTTTTATAAAATTTGATTTCAGTAATTATGATTTTTTGTTTTGGGCTTTGACATTCTGCCCACGCAGTATTATTTATAGAAGTTTGATTGGTTCATTGCAGACTTTGCATGATGGTAATGATGTCTTCTTCATGTTGCAAGTCGATGGGGATTATGCATATTCTAAAGGGTATGCTTCCATTTGAGTCAGAAAAAAAGTTTTGTGCTTTTAAATTGGTTATATTGCTGATATATTATTGATGGTTTCCTCCTTAATTTTTTTTCAATACCCTATTCCAAGATAAAAGCAATGATGAGCAGTGTTATCTATCATCCTCTACAACTTTCTTTTTACTTTTTCCTGAAGCTAATTCATCGCTCTTGAATTGAAAAGGAGATATTATATAATAATATATATGTATATATATTTTTCATTCTCATACTTGGTCTTGTTGTCTCGTGTTCATTATATTTATTGTACTCCGCTAATCCAAAGATGCTTTAAATTTTGATTTACCAATGCATTGTTGTCTTGTTGTTGTTGTTGTTGTCGTGTCAATGCAGTGAGAATACCCAATGCCCATCTGTTGCTCTCATGTTTCAAATTGGGGAAAATGCAACATATCATAGGGTAAGTCTTTTAAATGACAGTTTCATAACGTTCATGATAATTTGATTTCTACCGGGATTTGTTGGTCTTTTTTGTGTTCCATCAGTATGAGACTGAGAATTCTATGTATTTGTAAGATGGGTGGTTGTGGTGAAGAACTAGGCACTTGCACCAACAAAACATGCCAAGGCCACGAAGTTGACATTATGCATTTCTCATTAGGAAATGCTATTCCAGGACGACTCTATGGTGGCAATCCAATAGACAACAGTGCTGGGAATGGAGGTGACAGGTGATGCAATAAAATTTTATCTTTATGACATATACTGCTGTGAATGACAGGGCCTGTTGGCTAAAAATTGAAATTGTTACATGTCCTATTTTAATTTCTATGCTCAAGCAGGTTTGGACATTTGGTTGATCTTTATGCCTGGAATCCACACTGTCGTTACCTTGATGGACTTAGTCCTTCAGGTATTCTAAAATTAAATATATGTATATGGTTACATATATGTGGTTTCTCTTTAGAAGATGTCGCGAACACATACATGTTTTCCTTGGGATCACATAATCATGGCCACAACCGACATACATTGTCCATATTAAGAATTGTTTGTGCATCTAGTTAGACCATAGTCTAGATTATTCTACTTTGTGCATCTACTTTGATCATACCTTGATTGTTCTACTATTGCCATTGCAAATGTAATCTGTGTACAGTGATCAAGTAATTCACAGCCATTCTGGATTATTGAAATGCTTACTGCTTGAAGACAGGATTTTTGTTGTTATTGTTGTTGTTGTTGTTGTATGTATACACTGGCCAAGTACTGTGGCACATTCAACTGAGTTGAGTAACTTGTTTTAGAGACATTGAGATTGAAGTAGTGACTTGTTTGGATCTGTTGATATATCTGCTGACTTTTTAAAATTACAACAGCAAGGTTTCTTGGATTTTTTAACTTGTGATGCCCAAGTCATAATGAAGCTACCTTACCTTGTGTTCAATTTGTTTGGTTTTAGGTATAGTTTTTTCTTCTCTTGTAATACAGTTAATTTACATCACTTGGACTATCAACTCATATGAGGCTGTGTTAGGGCGTTTAAGTTGGCTAAAATTAATTGTGTTTATTTACATCAAAGTAAGGCGGGAAGCTAAATCTCTTACTCCAAAAGCCATCATAAGCCTGAAAGGATAAATATAATTTAACTTGTTTAATTTGATGATTGGTTAAGCATTTAACACATGCATATTATATTGGATAATACCAATTAGTCCCTGTTTTATTGTCTTTCATGTGTTCTTTAATGAAGAGAAGTTCCTTATTTTTTATTATAAGATTCTAAATTCCATATATCAATGAAGTAAATGTCAGTCTTTGCTACTTAATCCAAAGCTGCTATTTACTTTCAGATATTTCTGCTTCATACTTCCTTATGGTGATTACTATTATCAGGAAATGACTCTAGTGCTCAGAATAACTGGAAAGGAGTGTGGTGGCACAGCAGCTTAGCTACTCACTCAGGTAGCTTCTTCTTCTTCTTCTTCTTTTTCCCATTGTTCGGTTGGGTGAGGAATTTCTGTCTTGTTCCCATCTCTGTGGGTTTTGTGTTTTAAGCTTTTTTCCTGTGTTGCCTTTTTAGTTTTCTTTGTGCTTTCCAGTATGGTTCTCAAATAAGATTTTCTTTTCCACGTATGTCAATCACCTCGCAATCTTCTATCGTACAGTCTGAAACTTTAATGCAAACAGGTTTTGTGGAGGAAGATAGCCCATATGCATCAAATGGCCAAAAAGGCACGTATTATTTTGAGTTCTCGAGACCTTTGAGGACCATGGATCATCTTCAACAGGTAAATAATTTGAGCCACATCTTAGGCTGGATTTTGTGAGGAGACGAGAGCCATATTCTATTACCTTGTTATGATCCCTTAATTGAACATGAACAGTAGTTTATGCAAGTACTGCCTTTTAAGTTTCTTGTCAATTATAGTTTGTTGAAATAAAAGTTTATATACATATATATGTATATTGCTCAGCCACTTCTTTTTTTTATTGTTTTTATTTTATATATATATATATATATATATATATATTTGGGATAATAATATTCCTTGGCCACTTCTTTGAAGATGCTAATTTAAAATCACCATGATTCCAACTGACATATTTCGTGCAAAGATTGCCTGATAAAACAATATATACACATTTTTTTTTTGGGGGGGGGGGGGGAGGGGGGAGAATCGTGCAGTGTACATATCTTGACAGATAAGGTTTTTAGCTTCATGATAATGTATTTTTCCTGGAAATAGTTTATCCATTGCAGCAGTGTGTAAATAATCTGCTTGTTCCGGGAATCTGCAGGATGCTCAGTTCAGTATTGGGAAATCAAGCAATGCATCGATTGCATTTTGGTACCCCATAGATGGGAAACCATGGCATAGATCTGGACACTACTCTGTTAGCTGCGATTGGATAGCGTTGGATATCTTATCAGGTGGCTCTGCAGCCACAGGCAAGCAAGAGAAAAGCCCATGGGATGCGGCAACTGCCTTCTCCCTTCTCTTTTCTGTAGTAGCATTCTGTTTGTCAATTTTTGTTGGGCATAGAGTTTCCCAATCCAGGGGTGTGCCATTTACACCCGTGGAGAATCTCTAGGGGGTTCAAGGGGCTGTAGTGCGAAGAAATAAATGATTGTAATTTGATCAGCGATTTTCAATGCAATTAACAATATTTATTTATTGAGTCAAGTGATGCGTTAATAATGGCTGATCAAATCATAACTATTCATTTGCGCCTGTAGTGAATTTTTCATTCACTACGGTCTCTGTAATTCATCTTTAGGTTATCGCTATATGGTCATTTTATTGTACCACACAGGCTGTTATTTTACTTTTTGTATTCCTTGGGCTGGTAGATTCGGATTTGATACTTCTTTTTATTCTTATTTTTATAGTTATTTTATTGTTTTCGTATTCCTTATAGGCTGGTAGTTTCGGATTTCTTCCTTCTTATTTTTTTGTGAGTCGGGAAGAAACTCGCAGCCGCTATCCAAAGGTGTGCACTGGGTAAAGCCCATCCCGTGGACTAAGCTGGCAATGACCCACGAAGTGGTAAACCAGTCTAGGCAAGCCCTGACTGACCGGCTCGATCGAGGGGAGCTGTTAGAAGCCCGCCAAAGCGGTAACTCACCCTCCCGAAGGAGAGTCGAACTTGGGACCGCACGCGGCCCAGGCCCTTAGGCGCCCCCGAACTCCCGCTCGACCACCTCCGAAGGGGCTTCTTTCTTCTTATTCTTATATAGTCATTTTATTGTTTTGCACCACTGGTGGCTTTCGTATTCTTTGGGCTCGTAGTTTTGGAGATCCTTTCCTTTTTTTTTCTTTTTTCCTAATGTTGAAAATCAAAATTCGATTATTAATTTGCTACAATTGCGGCAATAATGAGTTGAAAAGTTGGAATGACTGTGGGATCCAATCTCATGTTTTGATATATCTGGGTTATATTTTGATGAAAATGTTGATTATGGCTAGTATTCAAAATTTTGGCTCCATTCATGTTTTTGATGTGATAAAAGCAATGGATAGATAATTAACATCTCATTTAAAATTTTAATTTTTATATAAATACGTTAAAAATGTCACTGATAAATTTTATTAGATTGCTACTATTTCACCTAAAGATTTAAACTATTATAATATATATATATATATTGAGTGATGGTTTTGTATTTAAAACTCTTGCAGAGTCTAATGTAATGTTAAAATGTCAATCATCGTATCAGCTAAAAATTCGAAATAGTATGAAAAACATAATTCTGTTATTTAAATTTACTTATTTTCTCCTAATGTTATAAGAAAAATTTTGAATTACCTTGAGTTCAATTTTTATTTCTTAGTTTTTCAAATGCGACAATTATTTTTAAAATTTTTAAAAATTATGAAAACATAAAAAATAAATTTTTTTATTAAGTTTTTATTTTATTTTTTTACAACCACCATCACTTACCATCATTTCAGTCGTCAACCACCACCTCCGCGATCATCACCCGCCATTGTGAGTATTATTAGTGTCTAATTGCTGTCTTCAACCATCGCCTCCATTTCTAATCATCGCCATTGATGGTCGCTTTCCACTTTTGACCACCATCGATAACTGTCACTTTAATCGCCAGCCAACCTTTTAATACTATAATTATTAATCAACAACCATTCTTATCAAATGAGATTTTAAATTTTTATTTTTTAAAACTATAAAAATAAAAATTATTAAAAACTGAAAAAAAAAGTCTAAAAATTAATAATTTTATAAAATGGCCCTCAAGTTCTCAATTCTTATGTCATATTTAAAAAAAAAATTAAAAGTAGGGAAAAAATTATAAATTTGCAGTATTTGTGTGGCTTTTGCCAAATTAGGGGAAAAAAAAAAAAAAAGGGGGCCAGGCCCCTTCAACGGACCAACAAGAGAGGCAACAAATTTAAAAAGGAGCTGAAAGCATATTCTCAACAAATCGCACCGGACCGTCTTCTTTCTGTCAGAACGAACTTCAAATATTCGAAAAGCCAACGGAGAGAGAGAGATTCGTCTTCAGGTAAGTGCTCTATCTTTCGATCCAACCTCGGATTTTAAATCAAAATTCATATCACTTCCCCTTGTGGGGTTTTGGTTTGGTTTGTTAATTTTGATGTTGATTTTGTTCAGTTAAGATCTTTAAGCCTTTGAAACTTCAATTTCTTTGTACTGTCCTAACTTTTGTTCTCATTAACCAAACAGAGTTTATTTTTACTGTTTGTAAATGTTAAGAACGTTTGGCTTCTCATACTTTGGAGCCTCTTGAATGGCTACGGTTCTTGTGTTATTTATTCAAAGATGCTTGTGAACTATGATTTTTTTCCCCTATGAACCATGAATTTTTTTTTTTTTTTTAATTTTCTGGGTGGGTGTCCGTGTCTCTGAAGTTCTATGATTGGCAGTTTGATCTCTTATGTTAAGAATCTTTGAACTTAGTTTTATGCTCTGGAATTCCCAGTGGCTGACCGAGGCCAAATCACATATAAAATTTTAAATTCCAAACAATTACATAAAACACAATTAAATACAAAATATTATATGTTGATATCAAATGTTTCTTACACAAAATAACCTTCAAATTAACAAAACAAGTTACAACAATTCCCCTTTGGTCTTTCATGTTCTAAAAATGTTGCAAAATTTTATTTTATTTTTTATAAAAATTGAAAGACTATTTTCATTCTTTTATTTGATTGTCAATTTAAGTAATGTTAGAATAAGATAATACTATTTTAAACTTACTTAAAATAAAATCAAATAAAAAAATTTCGAGAGTGGAGTGGAATATAGATAGAAATGATAATATTTGGCATAACTCGAACAAAACACAACCTAATTACTAAGAGAAAATTCAAATGTGATATAATATAAATACGTGAATACAAAATTAACACGATTTAATACAATTTAACCTGATAATAAAATAAATTAATTATTGAATATGCTCATTAAATTTTAAAATATTTGAGCATTTACACACAAATATGGATGATTGCCCTTGGGGCATATGTATAGGTGGAAGTCATGATAGTGGTGATACAATATAATTTTTTTTTTTTTTTCAAATCCAGCATAGGCGGGTAGCCCACCCTCGACTCACCGTAGATCCACCGCTGGGAATTCCTATTTGCCCATGAGTGTGTCTATTTATTTCACAATTTTCTACCCTGTGCTGTTGGTTGTAAAGATTTCCAACTGTGTGCTGAAGGTTATTTCCATTGTCAGGCTTTCTACGTGTGCCGGGACTTTGTAGACTATATAGCTGAGGCTACAGCAGTCATGGCAAGGATCAAACCACAAGCTCTGCTGATACAAAGCAAAAAGAAGAAGGGTCCTCGTCAAATTGGTGTCACTGTAGTTGTTTTATACAGCTTAATTATTGTTGTGATGGTGTTTTTCGTGTTTGCTACTTACAGGCACTGGGCTCAGAGGTTTGTTGGATTAATATTTGTTATTTTTGATAAAAATAGTATTAATGTCTCAATATTTTGGTAAACGAGAAGTTTTTCCAGAGTGGGAACCAAAGTTCGGTTTTTCAAGCTCTGGAGGAGGACAAGGGTCTCAGCCCCTTGCCATACTTGGTTAATTAAAATTTAATTTTAGTTTGATCATTAATTCATTTGTTATGAATCTAGTGATTTTGGTAAAAGACTTGTATCATTTTAAAATTTTTTGGAAACTGTGAAGCTTATGAGTTTATATTACTCTCAGGCAATTTTAATTATTTCTGGAATCCATTGCTGTGTTATCCAAGTTTCTTTGGTGTCAAAATAGAACCACCTGAAATGAGCATTATATTTAGACAATAAATGACGTTATCAAGCTTTTAATTTTTACTTGCCAACTTGTGTTTAGGTCAAGAATTCAAACAGAGGATCAACTATCAGTTCTCAAGGTACAATTTAGGGAGAATTTTGGCACTTGATTATTTGATGGTGTAGTACTTCTGTCTAGCATGAATGTTGGCTACTGATTAGCAAGTTGACAGATTGTTGATGGCTTCCTCTTTATTCACCCTTTGAGTAATATTGACGAGGTCTATTATTAACAAATAGAGATTTGTGAAGTTTATACCAGCTTTTCCCATGTGCTTGTGTATTTGTCTTCTATATGGTGTTAATGCTTTTAAGGTTTGAAGAAACTTCTATCAAGTCACCAATGTCCAATTCTATTTATTTTTCTCAATATCTAGTCCTATAAATGCTGCAGGATGGCAATTCTTTCGCAGATGCAAAGAAATCTGACATCCCCAGATATGCTGTAAGTTTCTTTATATGCTTTGTCATTTGTAAGTAAGCTGTTACTTTATTTTGAAAGCTGATCTAGTTGACTACATATTGAGTTTGGGTTAAATTCTTCCTTTGAGAAAGCATTTCATTATTGATCAGTTACAAAATGCTACAACCTTTATGTGCCATTGTTGCATGGTGCTGCTGTTATATTGTTGAAATTTCATTTAGTATGGTTGCTCTTCTTCTCTCTTATTTATTTCTTCTTCTTCTTCTTCTTTTTTAACTGTATATTAGCATGATAATGTAAATTTGCCCTTTTCCTTTTCGACAGATCATGAATACCTCAAAAGGCTCAATAACGGTTGAGTTATACAAGGAAAGTTCTCCTGAGGTGGTTGATGAATTTATTGACTTATGGTGGGTAATATATTCAAGTCTATTATTGTAGGTTCTATTCGCTTTTCACACGACTTATGTTGTTGGTTGCCTAAACATTTATTGTTTTCTAACTTACTTCTTTGTACACGCTCAATCCCTTGTGCGGTTCTTTAGAGTCTTAGACATGTTAGAAGCAATGAGATAAGGGTTTGATGTTTTTTGTTCTCTTTATGTTTCTCCCTAATGCAATCAGATAATGTGCAGTTGTCAATTATTTGAACCTGTTATAGACCCAAGCTAGCTACCACTGGACCAATTCTGAAGCCTAGGCCCAATCTGAAAATCACCAATGTACACACATTCTCTCAAGAAGCCCATTTGAAAGAAACGAGAATAAGTTAGTTAGGAAAGTGGTTAGTCTTGTAGTAGAACTATTAAATAGATTCTAAAGGACTGAACTAGGGGGAAAATATAGTATTTTCTTAAGAATTTTTTCTGAAATTGGAGGAGGAGTCTCCCTTTCAGAAGGCTCAACTTTGTTGGGTTCTTTACAATTGGTATCAAAGCATTCAAGATCTTGCAATGGCAAAAGAAGAAATGTCTGAGGCCGAGTTCTTACAACTTCAATATGTAATCAGCAACCTCATGGAAACCTTCATTAAATCGATGGAGGAACGAGAAAGAAAATAGCCTTCTTGAGAGAATGTCGGCCAATTGGTGAAGCTTTAGTTGTCCTTTTTCAGATTGGGCCCAGGCTTAAGAATTGGTTCAGTGGTAGCTAGCTTGGGACCATAACAAAACGTCAAGCTTTGCCCTCAATTATGCAAACCTTAGGAATTTTAATTTGTTTGGACAATAAGATTTCAAATGGATTACCAGTTTTCTAGTACTTCTGAAGCTTTGAAGCTTCATACTTTAAATATTGAGTGGATTAATTTTCATTGTGTATAGGTTCTTTATAGTTTTTCATATCTTAAAGTTTATGATCAGTGCAGTCACTAGTAATGGGGTAGGCTTCCATCTTTGAATGTAACTTTTGACCTTGTAATTAATTAAACTTTAAATTCAAATGATTTCTCAGTCAGGGAAGGCACTTCAAGGGGATGCCATTTCACCATGTAATAAAGCACTTTGTGATTCAAGGAGGTAATTTTGATAGACCTGGAGCTACAGAAGATTGGACTTCGAAAGCAGGAAAGCATAACAACCAACTCGATACAAGGTTTGTCCCCTTGTTGAGTTCCCTTTTGGACTATAGCTCTATTGTTTCTTATTCTCTCCTGGTTAATGAATTTGTAATTTTTGACCCAGTATGAAGCATGAGGCATTTATGCTCGGAACTTCGAAGGCAAAACATAACAAAGAGGGGTATGAGCTTTTTATTACGACGGCACCAATCCCAGATCTCAGTGAGAAGCTTACCGTGTTCGGGCGGGTCATTAAGGGAGAGGATGTTGTTCAGGTTATAAGCCTCTCTCTCTCTCTCTATATATATATCCCCCCCCCCCCCCCAATTCTGTGACCAACTACAATCATGTGAATGTTTTTCATGTGCTGTATTGCTAGGAGCAAAAATGAGACTGTTCCTTTTGAACACATGAACCATGATCGTGGAGAATATGATGGGAATTTTTGTTTGAATTTGACAAAGGTGTGCTACTTGAATACCTTTGGTGCCCTATATCTGATCTGAAAAAGGAGGCTGAAGCAGGGTTATGGTTATGTAAATCTTCTAGACATTAAGTTGAATGTGTTAGCTGGATAAGCTACTAAGATCTTCCGGTGGTGGTACCTAGATTTGGATTGAATCCCGCCTTTGATCCAAACTCATTGTGTAGCCCATCACCATTGGACCAAAATGAGAAAAAGCAGTAATCAAATTGACTTGAAAAGTATTATTATATTAGCTTTTTCAACCTAGTTTCTTAACTTTTCATATTTAACACTCAGGCTGTGTTAGACCATGCTAAGTTGATGGAGAAAAGATCTGCCATGTTGTTAATTTTTTTTAGTTGCTTTATTGTGCCTACAGAATATATATATATATATAGGAATCATATTTCTTATTGATGTTGAATGCACATTGTGCAATTTGCTCACCAGGAAATTGAAGAGGTGGATACAGATGAACATTATCAACCTAGATCTCCAATAGGTATCATCGATGTGACTTTGAAACAAGAGATTTAAATGATTCCTTGTGAGTTTAGAGCTTCTTTCAAATACATGGCGTCCCCACCTTGGAGTCTTGGAGGAGGAAGTGCTGAAAGTCACTAAACAAGCAGGAGGCCTTTTGGGGAACTTAAGTTTCTGGTATTGGACTTAACCAAAAAAAATGTTTCTGGTATTGGGAGTTACTGGATATGGAATTAAATTCCTTGGAATTAATTGGTTCAGCCTTTTTTGCTGCTTGTGATGGAAAGAAGAGTTTTTCAATTCTATTTTGTGATATGGTTCTTTCTTCAAACTTGGATTATACCATGCAATGCTTTGTACTGGACATCAAATACAGCAGTTGCTTCAGATGACGACTGTAGATGAAGTTGTAAAAAGTTGTAAGGTACCATGATTTTTCTTTTTTCTTTTTCTGGTATTACATCAGGTAAAGTAGTAAAAAGTTGTGAGGTACCATGATTTTTTCTTTTATCTTTTTCTGGTACTACATCAGGTTTTAGTCGTTGCTTTTGGGGGGGTTTGGTTGGCCCATCAACTTTTATCAAATTTTTGTACTTTCTTTTAATTAAATTTCAGCACATATTACTTTTACATCAAATTTTTATGCTTTTACTGTACTTTTTGACAAAAGATTTTCACTCCAAACACCCTGAAAGTCTATTTCCAAGTTGGGAGGTTCTAAGCCTTTTTTTTTTTTTTTTGGGAGGGGGGTGTTTGGTTTTAAATACAAAACACAGCACACACTTGCAAATTTTCAAGAATAGCTGAAGCATCTTACTATAGTTCAGAGCTGTTTCAAAAGGCTCTTGCAAATGAAGTCCTACAGAATAGCAAGCAGAAAGGAGTAAATTTCGGAGGGTTCTTCCGGCAGCACTCTGGGCCTCTGGCAAGAATGTGGTTTCCAGAGTGGTATGCCCTTTTATGTTTATATGGATGTTTGGACAAATTGACTTGCACCATAACAGTTTCTTACTGAAAATTTCTGATTATTTATACTTTTGTAGTTTTCTGCCGCCATCCTGAATTTCGAAAACATTTGTTGCTATGAGCTTATTGAGGATCCAATGCACTATTTTGCCGTTGTTTTGATATTTTAATTGTTGTATTTACAGTGTTCTGGTTCCCTTCCTGTTGGTATTCAGTGGCTATCTATATTATTCTCTTCCAAATTAATTCAAACACCCCCCTCTTTTTTTTTTTATGAATAATGGTAGTTTACATCTTGAGTAGATTATGGTGTTGCACATATGCATAACACCGTGCAAGCCTCTTTCTTGTCTTGTAATATTGAGCTTTCACCCTGAGAAAGTAGGATCGAAAACCCCCTTCTGCAAGCAGCTTTAGCTTTTGGAAGATCCTAATATATGCCTAGAGTCTTTTTGTCTTCCAACATTGGAAAATTTTTCTATATCTAAATTCGTCATGGGTTTACCATGAGAAAATAGACAAAGGGGCTCTAAATTACGAATTTAGATATAGCAAAATTATCCAATGTTGGAAGACAAAGGGGCTCTAGGCATCTATTAGCTATTTTTTACTTTTAGTTGTTAATCTATTAATCTTTTATTATTTTTATTTTTAAAAATATTTAAATTTATATTCATAAAAATTGTGATTATAAGAAGTAATTATGTGTGAAAGAAACTCTAGTGAGAGAGAGAGAGAGAGAGAAGAAAGCTGATCATGAGTTAAGGGGTCTTGAGCTTATAGGCCTGGCTCTCTCAACTTGCATTTTGAAAGAATTTAGAATATTTTATTAAGCTTGTGGGGCGAGTTTGAAAAAAGTTAGTTCTATATAAAATTTGAGCTTAATTTGGGATCATAAGTTTGGGCACAGCCAAGTCTAGTAGGTTTGATTTTTGTAAACTAAAATTAATATACATGTTATGTGACAGGTTAAATTTAAACAAAAATTTAGATTTAACTTAGTTTGAGTCCAACTAAAATGTATTATATTCTTATAAAAGCTCCACTAAAACTTAGGAGGGAGTGATATACAGAAACAAAAAATGAGTTAAAAATTAGATCCCTTAAATTTTTTTTTCAAAGAATATCCAACAATCTAAATTTTATACTTGGCAACAAATTGGTGCAAAATGTGGGGTCCTAGTCTTAATTCTCTCTTACTTCCTTTCTATTTTTTTAACCAATCAAATAAATAAAGTAACTATTTCCATTATTTTCTTCCCCCACCCCCCAAACACGGTATTAATGAAATGTGATAATGGCGGAAAAGAAATCGCGCACAATTAAAAAAGAAAAAAAATAATAATAAATTTGGACAACTACATGAATTTCTGAAGTGGAGCTTATGAATTCATTGCGGTAATTGACAGATAACGGTATTCTCAATTGACAGATAACGGTATTCTCATTTGATATATTGCCTTGACAAGCATAGAGACGTTGCCAATCACCACGGTACGATGGATGGACACACACATTTTCGGATCAATCATGACCAATTATTAGCCCCTTCAATAAAAGAAGGCAAAAACTAGCATCTAAGGGAATGACCACCAAAATAAATCTCAGTAGTTGATATAAATATGTTGCAGAACGTAGATCCTTAAATACAAATGTAAGTAATTTTTAAGTTAAATAATAAATAATAATAATTACAGTTTTTACATGCATATTAAATTTTATCTTCATTAATGTTGTTGTACCAATATGGCTCCGTTTGGAGTAAGAAAAAATAAGATAAATTGAGATAAAATGTGGTTTGGAATAAAATGTGATTTGGGGTTGATTTTGACGCCTTTTTTTTTAATGAAAAGTAGCAAACCGTGGGAACGATTTTCCAAATCCGTTCCCACAGATTCAAAAAAATTTATAAAAAATAGCGAAAATGGTACTCGTTTGAAAATTTTCGACACGAATAATATGATTATATAAAAAATTTACACATTCGGTTAACCTACTTCCAGATTTTTTAATTTTTTTAACAAATATTAGAATTTTTTGAAGTTCATAATGACAGAAAAATTAGAGATAGAGGGATTATTAGAAATTTATAAAGATTTATAAATGTTGTTTATGATGCCAAACGAGGCCTATGCCTCTCAAGCAACTGTTTTAGAACATAAGCCCATGTGCTACCGCGGGTAATTTTCAACTCGTTTGCTCCTTAAATTCCGTTACAATTTTCTGCTCTCTTATGATTAATTATTCCTTAATTCCGATTTATATATATGTATATATTCAAATAATAAAAATTGAGTAAGTGATATAATATGACTTATATTTGTGTGATATATTTAATTTTTATTGGCCAATAATACATAAATGGAATATGTGAAGTAATTCATTTAAACCAAATATTTGAAATAATCCATTTTAGGGGGCTACTGACATTACCTACCCAAATTATAGATGAGTAGACTTCGTTAATTGTTCTAAATCTAATTTTAATTTTATAACTTTGTGATTTTGGATTGAACTTTCACTCTCACGTTTTATTGCTAATAAAGAAAAGTTCATTTTAAAGTGTATCATTTTAGATGGAAATAAATTTTCACTACATATGTTTAGTACGTTATCTCTATAAATGAACTCTTGCACACGAATAAAGAAAAGAAAAATCAGAGTCAAAGGCCATTGGAAAATCGTCAACCAAAATCTTTCGATAAATAAATTAGTATTTTTGGATAACTATCACTTAGAGAGAGAGAAAGAGAGAGAGAGATAATAATTAGATGGTACGTAGTGAGTAGTGAGTATACCTTGAATGTGTGCATGTATTTGATATGAAATGAACGATAATGCTCTCTTGATTTGACCAAAATATTTTTTCAACTTATTTGTCTTTCTACTTTGACATTTGTGAGTGGCAATAGGTAAAATATTAAATCATTAATGTTGACGGTGAAATAAGTCATAAGGAATGTGCAAAAAAAAAAAAAAAAAAAAAAGTAACCAATAAGAAATTAAATATTCTTGATTGCATTAATAAAGAGTTAAAGAATCAAGTAATTATGAATATGTCTAAATAAACTTATTCTTTTAACATTTTTAAGTAGCTTGTCTTTGTGTAATGTTTTTTTTTTTTTTTAACTACTGTTATCTATTTACTCTTCCTTTACAAACTTTATCACATGCTTTTTCATCTTTTTTTTTTTTAATAAGAATTGAAATAAAGATTAAAGTAAATAATTATGAAATAGGCATTTTTTACCAATAATTAGCTTGTTAAAAATAAGAAAATTCAGGTATGATTCAATTTTTATTTAAAATATTTTTACCCTGTATGTGAATTTTAATTGAAAGTATTTTTTATGAATAAAATAACATATCTAAAAATTATTAAATAAAATATTAAATTTTAGTAAAAAATCATGTTTAAAAAAAAAAGCAATAGCTAATTTTCTTCTATAAGAGAGGGCTGTCCAAAATTCCGGAATAGGGGTAGAGAGAGTCTAACGTCGTCCATCTTTCCACCAGAAACTTTAACGGCGACGTGACCGACGCCGATTGGTTGTTTCGCCGTTATCTTAATTAATTTCCGTCAGAGGCGCACGTTAGGTAAGCATTACATTTAAAGAAAGCCTGCGATTTGTAAGAGAAACCAAACCAAGAAAATAATAAAAATAGAAAATCAAAAGCTTCGGTACTGATAACAGAGTGAAGCAAACGATATCTCCGACCGAATATTTCATAAGTTTCTTTTGAATTCTTCGGAGCTGGAAAAAAAAATGGAGTTCGCATCTCGAAATTTTCGAGTTCGTATTGCGGTGCTGCTCTTCCGACCGTTCGATCCTTATTCAGTGGCTGATTCAGATGGTCTTTGGTGACTTTCGTGCTCGTCTTCCAAGTGATCTGGCCGACGGTTGGGTCGAATCTTGCAGATCTGGACGCTCGATGTGAATTGCCGTCGGTGATGTCGGTTTGCGCAAGTTTCATGGCAGTTCTTAGCGGCACCGGTGTGTTACTGCGCTTCTTATAATTTTCGATTCATTTGATCTTCGAATTGACTTGCTGTTTGGTGTCAAGTGTGTGTTCTGTGAATCCGTAAAATGCGGGGCATTAAGCTGATAGTGTGTGATGATATTATTGTTTTCTTTTTGTTGCTAAATTTTTTAAGTTGCTTTCGTTAGGGTTACTGATTAGGCTCTGTTTTTTCTGCAAACGTTCTTTGATTAGCTTCAGCAACAAAGCAGTTCCCTTACTATTTGATTGAAAAATTGATTTATGGGCCGCTGATCTTCTGAGAATGAGAAAGGAAATCTTGATTGTTGAGTCATATAGTTTACTGGATTTCAGAAATTGAGAACTTGTGTAAAGCCAAAATTTGATTACTGTGACAGTTAAACACAGTGTTAACGCTCTCTCTCTCTAAGATTTTTGTTCTAGACGTCCTTTTTGGTTTAAAATTTTTCCCTTACCAAAAATTCATTTTTTGGGGGCACACCCCCCCCGGGGGGGGGGGTTGTGATTTCCATGCTACTTGCTGTCCTTTCATTGTTGCTTGTATGGTTTGCTTACTCTTGCCATGTTGATCTTTGTCTTGTAATAGGAATTGCAGGGTCATTGAAAAAGGTTCAATTGTTAGTGCTCAAGCTGTTGATTGGTTTATGTTACGTGTCGTACATGTCTGGTGCCGATTTACCTGACAATCTATTGGAAGCAAACTTGCTATCCCCAACAAGAGCACCTTTAGCTGCACCTGCTATTCCTGAGTCACCCGTGCCCGCCAATCTGCCTTTGTTCCATAAGCCACATCAGAAAAATTTATTGCCTTTTGGTGCTCCAAAACCTGTTCTAGCACCATCCCAGCCTCCAAATAACAACCCATTGATAACTTCCACTCACCCCCCCTCAAGTTCACATTTGTTGAAACCATTAATGAAGAAGAGCGGTCTAGTGACTCCCAGTGTTGGCCTTGCACCTCCTCGTTTGGCAGATATTGCCCCAACACAATCCAATGCTGGTACAATTCCTACTGGTTTAGCTCAGCCTCCACTGTCTCCTTCCACATCCGGTAAGATATACATTACTGATCTGTTTCTTTTGTGCCTTTTGGATCATTTTGCTGTCTTTTTTTTGGTCGGGGAAAAACTAGATTAACTGTCCATGAAATTCTTCCTTCTATAGTTATCTAGTCAAGTAGGAAAGACAAGTAGATCACTTAAGATAAAACTGGCTTTACTTCACAAATAATCAACTTCTATGATCATGTTAATTACTCTCTGTCTCTCTCTCTGATAACTATTCTATGACTTAGTTGTTCTGCTTTTATTAAATTGGTGTTTGTTCTTTCATCAAGCTCTGGTACTTACGCGGGCATTGGTATCTAATTCTCCCAGACTGTTGTGGACCAGACACGGTGCTGAAACGAGGAAGTCAGGATTGCCATTGTGTATACCCTATAAAGCTTGACCTCCTCCTTTTGAATGTCTCATCAAACCCAAATTGGAATATTTTTCTAGAGGAATTTGCTTCTCAACTTGGTTTGCAGGTTTCTCAGATAGAGTTAATTGACTTTTATTATGTCGGTTTATCAAGACTTAACATTTCAATGGATCTTATTCCACATACGGGAATCGGTTTCTCTTCCATTGAAGCATCTGCAATAAACTCTTCGCTCTCCATGCACAAAGTTCATGTAGACCCTACTTTAGTGGGTGATTACAAACTTATCAACATTACCTGGTTTAAGCCTCTTGCTCCATCGCAGGGTAAGTTTTACCATACTTGTTATGCTTGTAGTATCTCCCCTTTAATCAGTATGCCTGAGGTTCTAACCTTGCGTGATGGTGAGACAACTTATCTTATTTCTTTTAGTGTAACCCTATTCTTTCACTAATGACTCAAGCACATTGACATTGAGGAAATATTAATTTGGGCAAGCAGAGTACCATCCTTGCAAGTTGTAAGTTAATGTCATTCAAATTCTCTTACATGAAGGAATGAACATACGTTGGAACCTTAAATCTTTATGTCTCTATCTTCTTTTCCTTTTCCCTCTATTTCCCTACAACCATGGAGGTGGGGTATTGCACTGATATCACTAGTAGAAGCTTGCCTTATTGTATATGCGCAAACTGAGTTTTCTGTTCAAATTTATTTATTGTATTTTCTACTGCCAGTTTATGTAAGTTTTTGTGACTTATGTACAGCCCCTCTGATCGCTAAGTCTCCAGCAAAAGCACCTCCAGACCTTCCATCAACCCCTACATCGGTTGTCACTTCAAACAGAGTAAAACATCCAAATATGATTGTTATAGTTGGTATCGGTGCTGGCATCCTGGTCATTACCATTATTGCTGTCCTTTTAATATGTTCGAGGTCTCATCGAGCGAAGATGAAAGCATCTATCAAAGAGACTGGTGTGTATAAAGATGGAACTTCTGGTTCACAAATGTCTACTTGCCTTGCATTTACATAGTAAAGATGGTTCTATAAAATATTTTATCCTGGGACTTCTCATAAGGAAGACTATTTATCAGCTCAAAAAGAGAGATTAATATTTGTGATTTTAAAGAAATGCAAGAAGTCAAATCGCTAATTGATATGTATTAGATTTTCAAATTGTTGGACTTTCTGTTGCTATATGTATTATGGTTCTTTCTGTATCTTCTGTTCTCTTACTTTCTGTTTTCTTATATTTCCTCCATTAAACAGCAAAGCCAAGGACTGTGGATGCAGTTCCTGCAGCAGGATCTCTTCGTCATCCAACCAGTACGCGGTTTCTGGCATATGAAGAACTTAAAGAAGCAACAAATAACTTTGAACCTGCTAGCGTACTCGGAGAGGGTGGGTTTGGCAGAGTTTTTAAGGGTGTCTTGAGTGATGGTACAGATGTGGCAATAAAGAGACTTTCTAGTGGAGGACAGCAAGGGGATAAAGAGTTTCTAGTGGAGGTTCAGATGCTTAGCAGGTTGCATCACCGTAATCTTGTGAAACTTGTGGGTTACTGTAGCAGTCGTGACTCCTCACAGAACCTGCTTTGTTATGAGCTTGTCCCGAATGGAAGTTTGGAAGCCTGGCTTCATGGTAGTAAATTATTGCATGGGAGATTCTTTTGGCATCTTTTGATGATATTATCCTTTATGGTAGTGTAGTTTAATTGACGCTTGATTATTTGCCAAAGAAGTCAGCAACAAAGATTTTATATCAATTGCAATAACTAAATCCGTTTTTTCTTTCTAAAGTTGAATATATGCTAATTATGATCTGATTTTGCTTCAGGTCCATTGGGGGTAAATTGTCCTCTGGATTGGGATACTAGAATGAAGATTGCACTTGATGCCGCAAGAGGACTCGCCTACCTGCATGAGGACTCCCAACCTTGTGTTATTCACAGAGATTTTAAGGCTTCCAATATATTGCTTGAGAACAACTTCCATGCTAAAGTTGCTGATTTTGGCCTTGCCAAACAAGCGCCTGAAGGCAGGGCAAATTACCTGTCAACTCGTGTTATGGGCACATTTGGGTCAGTTACCCTTACCTTGCTGAACTTCGTTCTTCCCCTCTAAACATTGGAACTAAAATGGGATAAAACCGATTGATTTATAGGTATGTAGCACCTGAATATGCTATGACTGGACATCTACTAGTAAAAAGTGATGTCTACAGCTATGGGGTTGTCCTCCTTGAGTTGCTGACTGGAAGGAAGCCTGTGGATATGTCCCAACCATCAGGACAGGAGAACCTTGTTACTTGGGTTAGTGGGACACCGTGTTATTCTTCCATTCTTGTATCTTTTTATTTAATGATTACCAGTTGTGATTTTAGTTTTTATACAATTTAGTACTTTATTTAATTGTCATTTCATATCTTTGAAAGTATAAATTTTAATTTTTGAACTGTCATTCTGATAAAATTAACCTAACAAAATAGGGTTGCCTTGGTTGCAGGCTAGGCCAATTCTTAGAGATAAAGATCGGCTAGAAGAACTTGCTGATCCAAGGCTTGGAGGGAAGTACCCAAAGGAAGATTTTGTAAGGGTTTGCACGATTGCAGCAGCTTGTGTTGCCCCCGAGGCAAACCAAAGGCCCACAATGGGAGAAGTGGTACAGTCACTCAAAATGGTGCAGCGAATCACCGAGTATCAGGATTCCACGTTGACTTCCTCCAACACCCGGCCCAACCACAAGCAGTCATCAACTACCTTTGAGTCTGATGGGACGTCTTCGATATTCTCTTCTGGTCCTTACTCTGGTTTAAGTGCTTTTGATAACGATAACGTCACTCGGACTGCTATGTTCTCTGAAGATCTTCATGAAGGACGGTGAGGATTTTAGTAAGTTCCGCGAGAAGCTGGATCAGAAGTTTTTTGACCATCCAATACAAGACTGCAGGGAACTTTTGCAATTTGAATCTGCAGAATTCCGAAGTGGAAATGGCCAGCGAAAAGGTTTTCATGGTTCTGAGTGATAGGGGCTGGAAATTGGTCTTTCGTCGGTAAACCCTTGTGGAGGACTATTGTTCAGTCCTCCCCTAGACGGGGTTTCATCCAATGCATGGTGGGTGAAAAGTGTGTACGTATGCTTGTAGCTTAGTTTTTTATTGGATTGTTTTTAAAGGGATTTGAATCAATATATCATTTTTTTTTTGAGGGCCCCATATTTAATCAAAGCCTTGTAAGGGTTATGCTTTTGGTTAATTTGGGATACGTTGTACAAAATTCCCATTAGCGAAGGAGATGTTTTCGCCACGAAGGATGATTATTTGTGATCGTTGTGGGTTCCTATATTGTCAGTCATAAAAGATGATTTGTTTAGTTGTGAGCGGCAAATAAGGGATTTGGGAATTTTGGTTGGTCCAAAAGGGGATATGACGGGGCAACTATGGGGAAGATGAATAACTATAGTAGGCTTAGTAGCATCAATCAGATCATTTTGATGACATTGTTAACATCATAAGTAAAAAGAATAATTTGAATATAGGTAAATTTGTGACAGAACAAAATTAGGAATGCACTTTTTTTTTTTTCCAACCAAGCAATCATTATTAAGAAAGATAGAAACGCAAGATCAGTTTTTTACTTATATATATATATATGATAGATGATCTTTTTTTTTTTTTTAAGTTTAATCCATCTCTGTTTTTCTATTACTATTATTTTACTATTTTACCTTTTTTTTCCCCCAATCTATATTACTACTATAAAACCCTCATTTTATTATATAAACCCAAATATATCTTTCTTCTTTGACCCTTTTTTTCATCTTTCCTAACTTCCTATCTTTCATAATTATAACATTAATAAAGATTATTAAAAGCTAAATAATTGTAAAATTATTTTTATTAGCCTTATTATATCCCTCATTTTTAAAACTCTTAAATTTAAATGATATTTAATAATTGAAAGTTTTATTTCCATTAATAATTAGAAATTACCATATTTCATAATTGTGGCATCTTTTCAAATTTAATCTATCATTGATTAATAAAATTATTTAAATGGTATTTGGGTTTAAATTCAAATTTATCTTTATTAGTGAAAATAAAGAAAAATAAATAAAAAAGTCACAAGTAATAAATAAAAATAATACTAAAAAGTCACAAGTAATAAATAAAAATAATACTATGTTCTTTTCTTACAACATGATCTATTGTCTAACCAAATTCTATCATTTTCGCATCTTTGAATGTAGTATTATTTTTAACTATCTGAAAACGTTTTCTGATAACATAATTTAATTGTTTCTAAAGTGTTTAGGTGGATTGAATTGCTTGTGGTATTTTATCTTTGCCTATTGAAATTAATTAAAATTAGGAGTGCAAAACATACATTATCGCAAAGTATCAAGAGATTAATTGATACCAAAAAATAAATTAACAATAAAATTACTTTTAGTAGCAGATAAAAAGACAGTGGAGATTTCTCTTAGGGTAAACCAGCACATCATTCTTCAAACTAAAATATATATATATATATATATATATGTGTGTGTGGGGGGATGCTTAAAAAATACATTAGTTGAGACAAGAAAGAAAAGAAAGAAGAATCAAAATATCAAAATTTTTCATTTAAATTTAAACTTTTTTATTATTTTTTAATCTAAACACATAAAAGAAATAATATACACGTGTAATGCACGTATGTTTCAGCTAGTGTGTATATATATAGATATATGATATTTCACAATAAATTAAGATATGGGTTAAATTTTGAAAATAAATATTCATCTAATTTGTGTTAATTTTTAAAACAGCAAAAATAACCATAAAATTTAAGAAAGGGTTGTGTATGACTGTGTTCATCTTAGACGTAGAATTTACCTCTTTTTATTGGGTCAAAAAATAAATGAATTGATGATAATATAAAACAGGTTAATCTAGTCTAATATTGATCAAATATAATATTAAGTATGTAAAATTGGGTCGAGTAAAAAAATATACTAACCCAAGAATCAAATATAAATGATTAGGTTAATAATTTTTAAACCCAAAATTGATTACTATTTTACGCTTAAAAGAAATGATGAATCCAAAGAGAAATAAGTATGGTAATTGCCTCTCAAAGTTTCGAGACTGCAAAATTTTACCATTTAACATTTATCAAATAAGTCATAGACTATTCATATTTGTCCCCTTAAAATTTTGATAAAATTTTTATAATACTTGCTTTTTATACTTTATGTCCTTTACTCTAAAATTGTGCATTTACATGTATATAAAATGAGCAAAATAGCATGATAGATAAGATTTTAAGAGAATTAATTGTCAGATTATTCCTTAAATTATAATTTAATATTGGTATACTCTTTTAATTAAAAAAACGTTACTCATTCATCCTATAAACTATTAATTTACAATAATATGTTTTTTTTTTACCCTCACTGACTGTTGTGTTTTTAACAAAATTTATTCAAACACATGTGAATGGAGTAGACAAAAAAATATTAAGAAACTCAAAATGTTCTTACACACACACACACACACACACACACACACACACACATATATATATATATATATTTGCAAACAAAAATATCATAGTATAAATATTTTAAGATTTTTAGTGAAATTGTAGAATAAAAGTATTTTTAGATTTTAAATAAGTTTAATTGTATCCTCATAAATTTATAAAAATATTTATTTTATTATGAATCATGCTTTTCTTCTGGTACGTGGAAGTCCGCAGTCGCTACCCCGTACTGGGGTGCGCACAGGGCGAAGCACACTCCAGGACTCTAGCCGGCAAAGGCCCCTGGAGAGTTAACCAGCCTAGGCAAGCCCTGGCTAACCGGCACGACCGATAGGAGGCCATTAGGCACCCGCTATTACAGCGGTAACCCACCCCCCTGTGGGGGAGTCGAACCCGGAACCTCGAGAGGCCCGAGCTCTAAGGCGAGCCCGACTTCCACTCAGCCACCCCCAAAGGGGAATCATGCTTTTCTTGTCTCATATATAGGTTGGTTAATTAAATTTTGTTAAACTTATAAATGTTAGTATAAGTAATGGACATGTTATTACAAATTTATAGTTTAGATGGTCAATATTATTTTAGGCTCGGGAGGCAAAGTGTTACTGGGTTATAATTTAGGGGTAATCATGTAATTAGAAAGTACACGGGAGATTTATAAATGTCGGAGTAAGGCAAGAACCTCCGTGTGAAAGTTTCACACGTGCAACGGAAGCAGAATGAGGAGGGGAAGGCGCTAAAATAAGCGGCTGAGTGCACGGGCTCTTAAGCTGCGCACATACTTGCAGCGTAACCGTGTGTAGAAGAAGAGGGAAAATCTAGAGAGAGAAAAGTAGAAAGAGAGAGAGAGGAGGAGAGTGAGAGGTAGAGGAGAGGTGAGTTACTGGGACTGAGTCGAATCGGGTGACCGAGACAAGGCTGGCTTAATCCAACAAATCACAGGGTGTGTGTCGAATAAGAAAAAAATGGAGAAGATTACGAGTCTCCTTTACCACTATACTTCTAGTGACCCCCACAACTCCAACCCTAACCCAACTATCTACGCCCCTTTCTCTCTCTCTCTCTCTCTCTCCCTCTCTCACCGACTCGTTCTCTGTCTCTATATTATCGTTTCTCTTCTTCTCTCTCCCCCTCTTTTTCTATACCATATTTTTTCTCTTTACCCTTCTTCCCCCTTTGGGCTATTCTTCTCCCGCAAGGCTTCCCAATTCTCTTCGCGGCGACGTCTGGTGTTCCAATTTCTTCCGTTGAAGAGGTATGTGTCTCTGCATAACTTGTGTCTCTGTGGGTTCGTTGGGACTTTCCTTGTTGGGTTTATGGAATTTAGCTCTTTTGGATATCTGGGTTTCTATATGTTTGGTGATCTATGAATGTATCTTGTGGAGGGCTTTGATTTCGTCTTATTTCTTGTTATTAATTTTTTTTTGGGGGAAAGTGATTTGGGGATGGTTTGATGTCTGCGGATTTCGGTGATTTAGTCTGGTTTGCTTTTTGATTTGTAAGGGTCTGATTCATTTCTATTGATGAATTTTGTTCCTTTGGTTTTCTCATATTTTGATTGTTTTTTTTTTAATAATGTTCGAAGTGATGAACTGATGCGAAGTTCTTTTCTTTCGGGGTTTCTGATTTGTATGCTTCTAGGCTTATAGCTGAACGGTTCAGTTTGGTGGACGACTCTCTATTTTTTCCTGTCTTCATATATTTGTTGTAGTTTCTTCGCGTTTCCAATCATTGAATTCACAGTTTGCAACTAATTTTTTAGTTTTAGTTTGTTTATTATTATTTTTTTTGGGGGGGTAAATATAAGTATTTAACTTTCTCTAATCTCTCTCTCTCTCTCTCTCTCTCTATATATATATCATGCACTGATGATCAGGTATTGTTGGGTGCTCAGTTGTGCACGTTGGTGTATCTATATTTTTCAAGCATTTGGTGTGCAGTTATTTCATTAAGCTGTTGGGCGGTTGCTTTGTTGATTTATTTAAATTAATTTTTCCTGTAGTTATCTTTATATATACCTAAATCTGGGTTCAATTATATTTTTAAAAATTTGTTGGATAGATGCTTATTGTTTCATATGTTTGGTGCAGTATTTTCAATTTTGCTCCAGCAGGCAGCTTTTTTTTTATGACTATTCTTGTCATTGCCTGATCAATATTAGTATTAAAGCAATTTAGCTTTAATATATTGCCTGGATGGAAGAGATAGGGCCAACCCATTTTGAAGGTACAGGGAAAGCTATAAGAAAGAAGAGGAGCCAAACCCTCCGCCGACCTAGATCTGGGTCACTGCATTTTCCTGGAAGTTGTGATGGTTCACCACCCTCATCATCGACACTGCCTTCAGATGATGCGAGCAAGGTCTCCAGTGATGAGAATATAAGGGGTGACACTAATTCCAGGAGGAAAGTATTCAATCTTAATCAGTGTGCTTTGAGGGGTTCTGCTAGCGGAGCAGGTGAATACCCTCATAGAAGAATTAAGGAGAATAGATCATCTAGTTTGTCGTATGAGAATTGTGGTTTACAAGACAGCGTTGATCAGGGAGGAAGTGGGTTGAATCATAGACGGTCTAGTGAAGGTGTCCTTGCCCCTGCTAATTGGAAAAGCACAAGCAAGATGAAGGGCAACTTGGAATTGCAGTCAGCTGTTACAGATATTCATGGTGGAAGGAATGGAGAAATTAAGAATTCAGGGCACTCAAGAGTGAATGGGGATAGAGCTGGAGATGACAAGAAGGTTAAAAAGGTTAAACTTAAGGTTGGTGGTGTGACACGTACAATTCAAACAAAGTCTAATTCCCATAGTGCCTCAATTAGTGGGTCTTGTACAAGAAGTTCTCAAACTTCAGAAGCTCCTCGATCACGGAAAAAGCTGATTCTTCAGGTTTCTAACAAATGCTCCCTGACTGAACTCATGAGCCAGTGAATTTTTGTATGGTTGTATATGTGGTTTTATTAATTTAATCTTGACTTTCTATAATAGTGATGGGTTGCATTCCATACATGCATTGATGAGGCGGATTAGTTGCAAAAAGCTGACTTCATACCTGTCATTATCTTACATTTTCCTTGGTTCTTTTTTCAAATAAAGTTTGAAGACATTGATAAATAGAAAACATAATTTTTTGATAGTTCAAACAAGCTATGTGTTAGCCTCAACATTTTCAGCAACCAAACTGTTTAAACTGCGACACGTATTCATAGATGCAAAATATTTTTTTTTTCCACAAAGAGCATGATACATAAATTTTTCCACCCACTAATTGAATCCTGTATAGTTTGGAAACACAAATCATGTAACATATTTGATTGTCATAACTTCATCATTTAATTGATCCTAAGGGTTGATAGTAAAACCTTTCAATTAGTGGGTGGAAGAATTTATGTGTCACACTCTCTCTGGAAAAAAATCTGTCGTATCTATGCGTATTAAATTGTCGATTAAATCTTTTTGTTTCATTGTAACATTTAGTATCCATGCTATCTTTCCCCTTTTAATATTTTTCTAAATTTCAGGACAATTCCGACGATGATCATTCTCCTCCAGATAAGAATGGTGGTATGAAGGAAATTCCCTGGAAGGATCACTCAAGGGGCAGTTCCAGTCGTGGAAAGGAAGATTATTCAATGGTGAAGATGCCTGAAAAGAATGAATCTGGAAACCAAGGCGATAAATTGGAGCCAGTTCGTAAGAGCAAGAGGGTACCAAAGAGGCGTGTATTAGATGGGGCATTTGATGAAGAGGATGAAGATGACGAGATTAGATACCTTGAGAAACTAAAAATTTCTAAGGTTGCTGCAGGAAGTATAGATTCTGAGGAAGAATCAAGTAGGAAACAACAGATCTCTAGGGTTTCTAAGAAAGCTAAGCATGATGAGGTTTTGGGAGATTTTGTCTCCTCGAGGTCAGTTAAAGATGGTAAGAATAAGTCCCAATCAGAAAGAGGATCCGAGGACACAGATTATGAGGAGGAGGAAGAGGAACTGGTTTCTGATGGTGAGCCTGAAGGTGATAGGAAGAAGAAACTGAGGAACGATCATACTGATTCACCAATTGAAACTAAAAGGGAAACGGCTCTGACATCCCGCCAGCGGGCCCTTTTGTCCAACAAAGATGCCTCATCTACATCTGGTGCTAGCATAATTGAGTTCCCCAATGGATTACCACCTGCCCCTCCTCGAAGTTAGTTTACAAGCATTTCTGTTATTTTTTTTCATTCTTAACTATTTTTACATGTATCTTTGTTCAGAAAACCTATTGACTGTCTCTGTTTGGCCACCTTAGAGCAAAAGGAGAAGCTTTCAGAAGTGGAGCAGCAACTGAAGAAAGTTGAGGCAGCTCAAAGACGTAGAATGCAAGTTGAGAAGGCGGCTCGGGAATCAGAGGTTCGCCTTCTAATTGTTGTGTTCTATTTCCCTGTTGTTCTGCTTGTTTGCCTTTGATATCTTCTGAAGTGGAAATGAGCAAGTTTGATGGATTTCTGTAGGCTGAGGCAATTAGGAAAATACTCGGTCAAGATTCCAGTAGGAAGAAGCGAGAAGATAAGAAGAAAAAGCGACAGGAAGAATTGGCACAGGTATTATGAAACTGAAAATAATTTCTGTTCTTCTACTGGCACAATTATTAATTTTGTTATCAATATTGTATTATGCAGGAGAGGGCTGCCAATGCACTGACACTTCCATCGAACACTATTAGATACATCATGGGCCCTACTGGGACTACTGTTACATTCCCAAATGATATGGGATTGCCTGGCATTTTCGATCCCAAACCTTGCAGGTAAGGCTTGCTTGCTTCTTGATCTTTTATCTTGGGTTTCTTTATTACACTTATACCACAGGGGTACAGCGTCTTCTTGAAACTATCCAGTCTCTGGCTAATCACGCCCCCTTAAGTGTGATTTTGGGGAAAGGAAAGTACTGGGGGAAGGGGATCTAAAAGTTCAAATGCTTCTGATGTTATATTCTGCTGCTAGTGTTTTGATGTTTTTTGTCTGGATCTTCAGTTATCCTCCCCCGCGTGAAAAATGTGCCGGCCCATCATGTAACAACCCTTACAAGTATCGAGATTCGAAGTCTAAGCTTCCTCTTTGCAGTCTCCAATGTTACAAAGCAATTCATGAGCAGATGCAGACTGAAACTACCTGCTAGTGTTGATGTATTTTTCCTTGCCCTGGTGCAGGTAACCTGCACATACATGTTAATATTATCTCATATTGAGAGAATCATTCGGGATTTAAGTTTTTGGATGCTATAGTGTAGAGACATGGGAATTGGAGTTGGATTATACACATGCAGCTGCAAGTTTCAATATATATATATATGTGGGATTTTTATGTTGAAGCTCATAATGGGCTTGATACTTTAGTCAGACCCTGTTGGTGTTCTATATTTCTCGAGCCAAGGCTGGTAACAAGCTTTTGTTTGGTTTGGCAAATGCTTTTGATCGGGGAAGACCTTCAGATATTGTGACTGGATCGTGTTTTGCTCCCAAATGTTCATAGAAGCTTTTTTTTTTTAATTAAATTAAAGATGGCTAGAATCCAATTTGTATGATGAGTTCATCCGAGACGAAGGATAGCAACTTGAAAGGAGGGAGATTGGTATTGAAAAATTTGTCAGGTCGGTGATATTTAATTCAATGGCTCAAACGTATTCATATTTTTTTAATTAAAAAAAATAAATGTATATGAACTATTAAATTTTAATCCAACGATTCTCAATTTTAACCCACCAAGTTGACATTGATTGCTATATTAGCCCCCCGAATTGAACTAGCAACTTAATCAACCAAATTGACACTGTCCGGTCCAGTACTGTTCAGATGAATGCGGAGACAGATTCGCAAGGATTCCTCAAGCTGAGCTGGAAGGAGAAGCAATTTTCAAAGCGAAGTATGGTTTTTCATTTCAATTTTCTGTTGAGCTAAATGAGAAGATCTGAGGCAAACCCATAAATTGGCAGGGGAAGTGAGATGAAGCAATTAATCAATCATGCTTTGAGTTGAGCCCCTCTTGTTGTCGGTTAATTTTGGGTATTTTTAGAGTGATAAAAAGTGAGGTAAAATGATATAAAATGTAATTTAGAGAAATTTTTTGTGTTTGGTATACACATCTTAAATCGTATTTTTTTTGAGATGAACAGTAGGATTTTTGTTCTAATAAACTGAATTTCCGTTTAGACAGATTCAAAAATTTTGTATCAGTTATGGTTTCTTTGCAAATCAAATCAGATTCGAAATTATTTCTACAATTCGTTTGGACGAAAGTGGGATGTGTGAATCCATTGGAACGATTTTTACGACATTAGAAAAATTAGTCACAATTGATGTCATTCTGTAAGTTGAGAATCTGTGGTGAGAATAATAAAAAAAAATTTTATTATTTGATTAATCGAATTTTGGTTATCGACAATTTTTTAAAAAATATTAAACTTTTTTTAAATTTTAAAAAAATAAGAATATTTAAAAATATAATAGAGATTTTTACCAAAATTTAGTACGACAAACGGGCCCTTTATTTTACCGAAAGTTATATCTGGTGGTGGTTTAGATTCACAATTGGGGTTACGCTGACAGATAAGCACAAGAAGAGAATAAAATAATCATTTTTACCTCTGAGCTCATTCATCATCGTCAGTATTATCATCTTTTAACGATATCATTATTATATTATTATAATAAGGAAGAGTAGGGGTATTGAGTGAATCTCTAAATTTAGTAAAATTTCTTTACTTTTTTCTTATAGTAATACTTAATATTTTATAATTAATTATAATTTCACCAGCGTTGTAAAAATTAATTAATTAATTTCAAATTTTTATGTTTGTTTCTCTTAGGCTCCGTTTGACATCACAAACTAACTCTATAAATCTCTATAAATTTCCAACAACCCTTCTATCTCTAATTTTTCTGCCATTACGAATTTCAAAAATTTCAAATATTTCGCTAAAAAAATAAAAAATCTGGAATGAGGTTAACTAAATGTGTAAATTTTTTATACAATCATATTCTTCATGTCGAAAACTTTCAAACGAGTACCATTGTTACTATTTTTTGTGAATTTTTTTGAATCATTGGGAACGAATTTGGAAAACCGTTCCCACGATTTGCGTCTTTTCAGAAAAAAAAAGGTGCTAAAATTATCTCAAACCACATTTTATCTCAATTTATCTTATTTTTTCTTACTCCAAACGGGGCCTTAATTGCGGTGTTACTATCTATTATTTCTTTATATATATCTATATCTATATATATATTAAATGTCTCTTAATTAGTTATTTTGTACTTAATTACAAATAATTGCACATTATTTATATTTATTATCAATGGTAAACATTAAAAAAAAATAACTAATAATATTTCATTTGTATCAATAAAACTCACAACGGGAATTATTACTAACTCTTAAGAATAGTTTATTATTGTTTTAAACTTTATTCATTCTTATAATGACATTTCATCGTACTACTCATGATACACTATTATAACAAATATATTATTTAAATTTGTTCTTTAAAATATTGGGGTTATGATTAATGGAGGTTTTTTTTTTTTTTTTACTCTTCAGTAGTCATTAATTCAAGTCTCTTTAGAGTTATTAGAGGATTTATCCAATCGTTAGTTTCAGAACTCCAACAATTAGTTGAGACGTATGCAAGTTGATTCGAACACCTTCAATTAAAAAAAATAAAAAAGAATAATATCAAAAATCTAGCTAGATGAATTGTTAGTTGGGAGTTATTCCATGCTCAAATCAATAATTAACTTTATTCCCTTACCTTTCCACATGGGATAGTGGAATAGTGATTTGGGGAATGAAGAGAGAGATTTCTTAACCCTTAAACTTAAGAGATCAAGAGGGGAGGGTTGTTACGTATCGTTATAGTTCTCCAATATATCTTTTTAACTTTCCAACATACATTAAGAAATTAATTCAAACTAAATAAAACATTTGAATGATAAAATAATATTATGAAAACAAATTTATATCTTTCAATGTTTTTACCTTAGTAGAATTTTAAGAAAATAAATCGAATTAAATCAAGCCCATCAAACTTTGACCAAATTAAAAATTTAATTTCACATCATTCAATAATGAAAAAATTCAGATTAAATCTAAAAAATTAATAAAAAATGTTATCTTTTATATTTTAATAAAAATAATTTAAATTAAATTTAAATAGTTAATCACAATCATAGAAACTGATCCCAACAAGTTTGGTTTGAATGCAATTTTTTTATTCAAAATTTTGGTTCTCAATTTTGTTCGGTTCTTTTCTAAAATTTTGGTTAAAATTGAAATTTATTTTATAATATGTTAAATATTAAAGTAATTATACATTGTTAATAGATATTTATATATTTAATAAATTTATATCAGTATATTAAATTAATATTTATAAATTTGTAAACCGAGAAGTCGGTTCGGTTCACCGCTCTATGCCTAAATTCCATCATTTGTAGCTGATAAGTCGCCCGCTAAGTTATGGTCTAAAATCAGCTCTAAATATTAACTGTATCAATTTAGTTCTCAGTAGTAGCGACGGAATAAGATGGCGCATTCCTGCGTCTCCACATCGGCGGCGTCTTCTTCTTCTCTCAGTCTCCACGCTCCGGTCTTCTCTTCGACTTACCCTAGCTCCTGTTCCGACACCAAAGCACTCTCTCTCCGCTTCCACCCCCTTCGTTTCAGGTACTACTCTATTTGGATCTCTTCTTCTCATGTTGTTTCTTTTCAATTCGTTCTCTTTGGTTATCTCGGAAAAGATTGGGAAATTTTTTTCAATGCAAGATAGGTTTAATTTGTTTCCGGATTGACTTCTGGCTTCATTCCGTTTTGGTTTGCAGGAATTTGAGAAAACTCACCAGTAATCGAAAAAACGTTCGGAGTTCTTCGGTGAAGGCTATCTACTCCGGTGAATTTTTGCGGCTGGAGAGTTCACGGCGTGGGATTTGGTCCATTAGGTAGGGTTTTCTGAAAGTACTCTTCCTCTTTGATTATTGTTTATATTCTTTCAATTTGAACATCTGTAAATTTGTCTTTTAGGGATGATTTGCAAATTCCGTCCTCGGCATACTTTCCGGCCTATGCGCAAGGACAAGGACCACCGCCAATGGTTCAAGAGCGTTTTCAGAGTGTTATCAGTCAGCTTTTTCAGCATGTAAGGGATTTTTTTTGGATGACTGTTGAATGGCTAGTTGGTCTGCTTCTCTACTATCTAACAATTGGTATTCGATTGGACTCTGAAGAGGATAATACGCTGCGGTGGTGCTGTTGACGATGATATGGCAAACATTATAGTTGCGCAACTTCTCTATCTTGATGCTGTTGACCCTAACAAGGTCTATTTTATGGGGCTTTTTTTTTTAATGATTTTTTATACTTGTTTTAAACTTCTGATCATTATTGTCTTAAATGCTTCCGGGTCTTGGTTGTTTCCTTCTTGTTTTTGTAACTTCTTTTTAATTATTTTGGGATAAAATTCTTTTGAATCAGTTTTTAATATATAAATTTTTGACCTTACAAAAAATATTTGAGCTATTATTTTTGAACTTGTAACTTTAATACAAATATGTTTTCATGTCTTTGTTTTCAGCTTGCTTGATTTAGCTAGTAAGAAATATGAAACCAGTTTATTTTGTTTGTTAGCAAGTATGCAGACCAGTAATTACACCACTTATGGATAGCTTAAGTAAGAAGAAGAGAGGAGGCTGGGCAGTTTCTCATTGCCTGTCAAGTTGCATTGCAAAAATATTAAAAAATGCCGTATCTACAGTCAATGAATTTTTTATCGAAGTTGAAAGCAACCAGATCAGAGGAATTTATTTTCCATGGGATGGTCTTTAGAACTCAGTTTGCCAATCAAGATAAATGGTCACCGTGGTCTCATCTCGAGATCTCATAGAATTTTAATTGCATCATATTACCAGTTCATGCCAATTCTTAATTTTTAATAGAAAATCCCAGCCATGTAATAAAATGCCAGCCATGTAATGGATGATGGTGAACAATGGAAAATCCTTCTCCATTTATCAAACACTTTTAACAACTATAAAATTGTAAACTTTTGGACTTTGGTGTGTTGGATTGTATTAGCTGTACAAAAGGTTAAATTTGGTGGTGGGTTAGTGGCCTGTGTTTTGTATGATAAACTGTACCTTCAAATGTTTTATGGATTGAAGCATAATAGAGCTATTTAATTTCCAGGAACCTCCATGTGCACCATAATTCAACTATTTTGCACTCTGGTTGAGAAACTAAATTTACTTTTTTGTGAATTATGAAGTTTACATGCAACTAAGTAATAAATAATGTAAAAGAGATACTGAATCAATTAAAAAAAAAAGAAAAGAAAAGAAAACCTTTTCTGATGATTCATGAGTTCTCCTTTTGTGCTCTAATATTTTCATCAGTTCAAACAATATCACATAAACTGTATACTAATTTTGGTTGTCCTTTTCTGCCTTTGAGCTTCCTACATAATATTCTCATGTTTCTCAGTTCTCATTTAATCAACTGAGTCTCTCTCTCTCTCTCTCTCTCTCTCTCTCACAGACAGACACACACACACACATGCAAATATGTAATTGTCGTTTGAATTTCCAACTTTATACAAACTTTGGAATAATCAATACCATGATTGTTTGAACAGGATATTGTCATGTATGTGAACTCTCCAGGAGGATCAGTTACTGCTGGTAATTTCATTGTCACTTTGATTAGATTTTCTTGTTGATTTATTATTCTTTAATGGGCAGCCTGTGTTTTTTCATTAATGTGGTTATTTTTAATCCCTGTAGGTATGGCTATTTTTGATACGATGAGGCATATACGACCTGACGTTTCCACTGTATGTGTTGGATTAGCTGCTAGGTAATTTGTTGAAAGTTCTAGGATTTCTCTGCTATTCGTGCCTTCATTGTTATTGAATCGCTGAATTCGTCTTCTTTTTTGCACTGATGACAGCAATTTTATTTTGTTTATCTTGTTTAAATTATAAATACCCTTCCTTTACCTTACTGTAAATGTAGATATATTGACTCATTAGCCACATAGAGTACCTTCTATCCATACAAGTTATCCTGAATAGACATGTTTGCCATACCGGACTGTTATTTATTTATTGATAAATTGTCGTCCTGAACTGTTTTTCTGACTTTATCATTAATTTGTGTCATTTTGGGTTTATTATTTATTTATTTATTTATTTTTTGGTGGTTTTGTCTTTCAAGTTGATTGAAACTTATCTTAATGGGGTCCATCATAAAACGAAGCCCTCTAGAATGGCTCTATTCCATCTTTCACCAATGGACTTTTCCGTGTAGTAAATTGACATTATTCATAAACCTTTTACGTGGAATTCTAATCAGTTTCAAGTGATATTGGGCTTGTAATGTGGGCAGGAAATTAATAGTTTTATTTTATTTATATATTAATATATATATATATATATATATATATATATATTGGAAAATAACAATCTATTTCTTGCCAGGTGATGCAAATATTAAGTATTCATTCGGTGTTATACTCTATTAGAAGGCATGATATTTACCATGTGAGAAAGGTAGTGCTATGTTCTCTAAACACCAGCCCTTTTTTTTTAAATGTCTTTGAGCACTAGTCATTCACATAGCGTTAGTGTTTTAGGGGGTGGGCTTGAAATCTGAACATACAAGCCTGATAATTCACAGGTTATGTTGCAAGTACAAGCCTTCTTGGTCCTTCTCATAGCATCTTATGGCTGAATTGGTTGTAAATTGCTAGGGATTGCTTTTGCTAGGAAATTGAGCCAAGTTATTAGTTATCAGATAGTACAAGGGCCTCTCTTAGGTGTGTGACCATGCATGTCTCATTGTGTAAATGTGATGATGCATCTCTCTCTTACAAGAGGAGATAGCCAAATTCTAACTAGCCTGATGAAATTGTGGCCGGGCTTGGTATTAATCGGTTATAGCTCTTTTTTCATTGTATTGCTCTATTGGCCTTGGTTAAAAGTTGTGGTCGTGGCAACCATCTTGGTCACCTAATTTTTTATGCGGTCACGGCAGCTCGTTGTGACATCGGCAATGTGTAACAATTAGCTAAAAGTTAAATGACAAATTGGGCTGATATCTAATTGTTTCTCGACATCTAGCTGATATATCACCTGTAATGGTAGCAAGTTAGGTTGATATCTCGCGCAGTAAGGTACAAAATATGACCAAACTACTTAGGGTTGACATACTACAAAACCTCGTCTCAGTCTCTCCCTGATAATGAGATAAGATGCATAGCTTGGTCGAGATGGCTGATATTTGGAACCTTGTTTGTTGAGTAGGAAATCATTTAATTGTAGCATTGTTGTACCTTCGAGAAGTAAACAGATTTCCATTTGATAACCTCGAGGGTTAGCTTCGCTAGTTAGGCTTTGGGTTTACTCTCTAGGAGTCACCTGTTTAAATCTCCTCAGAGTCATTGGGAGCTTACTTATTAATTTCAGGGCTCCAGGATTAATTGAGGTTTGCATAAGCTGATCCGAACAACCTGAGTTTCAAAAAATATAAATATATATATATATATATTTTCTTTTGATGTGGAGGGACTCCATGTTGTGTGATGAAAGAGGTTGCTTTAGGGCATTGTGCTTTGGGTATTACCCTGATGGCAATACCTTCACACAATTAAGGGAATGGCATTCTGCAAAACAACATTGCATTCTTTGTTTCAATGCGAATTTCTTACTTTATTTTCTAAATAACAATGGAGCACTTTGGTGTGTTAGATTTGTGATGGTTTAAATTATGAAGTTGGCGCGATGGTTATTCTGGATGAAGAGAACATTCCTGGAATATTAAGGATCTTTTATTTTGTTTTTGTTTTATTTTGTTTTTTTTCCCCCCTCTCTCTGCAAAGTTATTATTCGAATGGTTTTAATGTAGCATAAAGGAAAGTCCTAAATAGAGTAAATGGCGCTAGGTTCGTTATGCTACTTATTAAAAAAAATAATTACTTTCGCAGAGTTCTACTGGATTAGCCTTGTGCGGTTTTGCTGCAATGTGTTTGGCCAGCTATTTTGCTATCCTTGTTATGTCCTGTTTTCCATGGATGCATGTTTCTGAATGCATGACTGGTTGTGTATGAGTTCTCTTAACAGCATAGTTGTCAAAAAAAAAAAAACTCTTTTAATGATGGAAATTATTTTTCTTCTGCAGCATGGGGGCTTTCTTACTTAGTTCTGGCACAAAAGGTGAATATAACGGCTTTCAATTTTGGCGATATAGGATTCCATTACTTGTTTTTTACTTGCAGAGTTTACTGAACTTGTTTCTTTGTGAATATGGTAACTGAAGGAAAAAGATTCAGCCTGCCAAACTCTAGGATAATGATCCATCAGCCTCTTGGTGGAGCCCAAGGTGGACAAACTGATATAGATATTCAGGTATCTCTCATGTTTCTTTTCATTTTCTGCTAGTTCTTTTTAGTGGCACTTTGGCTCCTCTGAAAAGTTGGAAGCATGAACATTCTTAGATTAGATATAGTGCTTTCTTGAGGAGTTATGGAATACTTCATGGTATATGGTTTATGTTTGTTGCCTTGTAGGCATTTAAGATGTTATGTGAATGCTCTATTTTGACTTTCTTACTAGTTTTTCTCTTCACAATTCCATTTTTGCACATTATTTATTTTATGACTCCTTTATAAGGCTTTCCCTAATGTCATCATTAAATGTTATGGACAGCAGAATGAATGTACGTTTTCTTCTTCTTCTTCTTCTCCTCCTCCTCTCTCTCTCTCTCTCTCTCTCCCTCCCCCCCCCCTTTTTTTTTGGGACTTTCTGGATGGATCTCTTATTCATTCTGCCCATGTGGAGTGCTCAATATAAGCTGTTGGTTCTAGCCAACTGGAAATAATGCACGGGGTTGTCTATGGTGGAGGATCACCCAAAGCTGATGGAGTAATAGTTCAGGAGATAGTGAGAGCACTCCAGCAAAGTTTCAGCCATGTAGGGGTAGATCCATTGCAAAGTTGGTGAGCGGTATGGATAGGGGAGTCTAGCTCACGGAGGGTAGCCAACCACATGGTTGCTGGCGGTCTTGGAGGCCTAAGTTGCTGGCTTTTATGGTTTGAACCTGTAGTATTGAAGTGCTCCTCGTACAAGCAATGGGGCCCTGGTAGAGCAGAATGGATGACTATGCTTTTGTTGTCTTGTAATGCCTCATTCTCTCTTAATCTAATTGGGAGGACCTAAAGAATTTCCTAACCCTGGCCATTAATTCATTGGATCAGGATCCTACATGAAGGGGAACAATCATGAGACCCTTGGATGTACTCATGGAAGGAGGATGTTTTGCTTTAAAAATGGTATATAAAAACACTCCATAGATACCCTTAAAAATTGCATTTTGAGAGTATAATCAGAGCCCTATTAGGAGAGGGTTCCTGTGGGGAGATACAGGGGGAGGGATGACTTTCTTGGCTGAGTGCCCTGCATGACATTTGGGACCAGAGGTGCTCAAGTGAAAAAGCCAGATTGTTGTCAGTGAATTGAGATTTATGTGGTTCCTTTGAATAGCCAACTATTCAGTGGCAAAATTAACATAGGGATGATTAAGATTTAGTGGGGAAAGGTCCGAGGTACTAGTTAAAGCAAGGTATTGAGATATATAGCCCGCCCCATATTGGCATGGGGTTTTTACTCAATTGAGATTAGCCATACCCATCGCTTAGACATTTAATGCTTATGAGGTTTCCTTTTATTGCTAGTTGTCACCATCACTATTCCATAAAAGGCTTTCTGTTTTCATTTGCAATTCAACAGTCATATTTGTGCTTCTTACCATCTGCTTTGATAAGATACAAGAAAGGGAAATGAACACTGGGAAAATTACGAAAAAAATATATCAATAAATGAAAAGATCAAGCAGCTATATTTTGGGTAGTGGTGCACCTCAATTCTAATTGTAGGATTTGTCTTATGTTTGTGGCCCTAATTAGTAACAATTTTTTTGTAGGCAAATGAAATGTTACACCACAAGGCAAACCTGAATGGCTATCTGGCCTACCACACTGGTCAAAGCCTTGAGAAGATCAACCAGGACACTGACCGTGATTTCTTCATGAGTGCTAAAGAAGCGCAAGAGTATGGGCTTATAGATGGTGTCATCACAAATCCTATGAAAGCTCTGCAACCTCTAGCGGCCAGTGCTGATCAACATTGACAGTTCTAGGTCTGTAAACATCCCATAATTACTGCTGCATTAAATGACATGCTGGTGATATAGTGGAATTCAGTGGGACGGTTATGAAATTTATTCAATTTCTCCTGATTCTGGATGATTTTGGTTTCTATGCTTTTTGGATCAGTGAATCAAAACTTTCTGGTATTGTCCATTTAAACACAAGTTTGACTTGAGAAACATATTGAAATTTGAATGTTTGTAAGCTTTTTCTTCAAGCACCTTTCTGTTCTGTTCTGTCTCTAAGGATTTAAAATCACTTGAGCTTTTCTTGCACTTTCACGGGTAAACTGAGAAGAAAATTATACCAAAGGTAGAATGTTTATTTTGATATTCCTTTATAGGCTCCGTCAAATTGTTTTTGCCTTTATGAAAGGCAATTTGACATTAAAATATCTAACAGGGGTTACGGTGATAGAGAAACTACAGATGGAGAGGTCCTAGAAATTATAAAATAGAGAGGGAAAAAAAAAGTTTTGCCAGCTTTCTTACTGGTATGTTATTTACTGGTAAAGGCAATATGGTAACAAGTATAACTGACATATGGGCGGGCTTGGGTTAGGTCATAACGGGTTGTGATTAAACAAATTGAATCCAATTATACTCATTTAATAATAGTTTATTATTGGGTGGGTTGGATATAGATTGTATCAAATCCTTGAACGTGGATTCAAAATTTAATTTTTTTTTGTGAAGTTTAGCATTTTTGTGGCATTTTTTTAATATATTTATAATTTAGTTTGCACGTATATGAGTCCATAATAACTAACGGATTGAGAATTGGATGTGTTTAGAATTTTCTAGAGTCATTATAAACTCCTCAAGCAGGGGTGAAATTTCCTCCCATTGCCTAGAGGAATTTTAAGAAAACATATATATAGGGTATCAAGTGTTGGCTCTCTCTCTCTCCCATGAACTTGCCCGTTATCTTACACTAAGTGAGCGCCGCATGGAGGAAGCATGGGAGTTAGCAAAGACAATATTACAATTCATTAAAACAATTAATGCTTGATGTGAGAGTATGGGTCCTGGAGGAGAATATATATATATATGTATGTATGTATGCACGCATGTGGGTCATGTAAAAAATCAGCTTATTTATCATTTGTTTATTAGACTTTTTAGTTGTAGGACTAATTGGTCAAGTGGGAACTTTTTTAATTTTCGTATCACAGTTTTTACTTCCACCATTAATTAAATAGATAATTGGGTGTGTTATAAGTTTGTATCATCAATCCATTGAAACATCTTAATTAAGTAGTTATTATCTTATTCGCCTAATTACGTCTGTTACTAATTTTAATTGAGTTCAAATTCATTTAATTTAGATTTAATTGGAAGAGTTCATGGGTTTGGGTTGTAATTGACCCCTCTAGTAATAAGGAAGGTAGATTTGCATTATTTTCTTGCGTGCTCAAAGCAAGCCAATGTGTACCAGTGCCTTGGCTTAGTATCTATATTCTGTACTACAACAAAACGTCTGATGATCTTCTTCTCGTGTCCTGGGAAATCCTACAATTCATGAACAATGTGCTATGGAAAAGCAGCTGGCATCTCTCTCTCTCTCTCTCTCTCTCTCTTTCTCCCTCCCTCCTCCTCCCTCTCCCTCTCCCTCTGTGTGTGTGTGGGGGGGGGGGGGAAGCCTTGACAGGTCACAGACCCCAAAGTTGTCCTTTGGTGGATAAATCCAAAGACAGCAAGGATAATCGTGTAAAAATAGAATCCGGGGTCCGGTCTTGAGGTGCTCTCATGAGCAGCAAGTGTGGGTCCAACGACTTACAAAACCACTTCAGATTCCTTGGGTGAATTTGCATTCTAGAATTTCTTATTCTTGAAAAAAAAAATGTTATTTTACTGAAAAAATAGTGAGAGAGAATGTGGCAGTAGCAGTGTAATAAATGAAATGTGTTTTCATACATATTTTGTTTTGAAATGATAAAATCATAGTTAGACATTATTTAGGTGTAATTTTCATTAGTGATATTATGAAGATCTTTTAGTGATATTTTTTATGGAGATTTCTGGTGATATTACTAGGACTTTTTTTTGTGCTATTTTCTAGTCGTATAACATTTTCTGATAAGCATGGCATGTCTAGCGAAGTTTTTTTTGATGCTCCGCAAATTGAGGAGCATTTGGAATCATTTGCCACGATGCCCTCGTCTCCCAACTGCTGAAACATTGAAAACACAAGGACTATTTGGGCTTTTTATTGAAGGACAGACTCGGGAACCAAAGCGAGGAATCTCTCAATCAAAGACCAAAGAAACTGCCAAATAACAGAAGCATATCACTGATTTGTGAATATATTATGTATACGTCTCTCCCACCAAATCAACCACTCAAATAAAGAAAACCTCATCAAATAAGTAGAGATCTTTTGGCCATTTGGGCACTAACTTGCAACTCTTGTGCCTTCTTTGTCTAATTCTTTATTTCTTTTTACACGACATGATATGACCAACAAAACACTCAACAAAAAGTTAAACACACACTCTCTCTCTCTCTCTCTTTCTCTCTCGCGTGGGGCTGGGTGGTTTTCTCATCTGTCTAAGAGCATTTAAATCCATGAGCAGTGAGCTCGTTAACTTTCCACTAAACCTTTTGTCTTGCCAAAGCACTGCAAATCCCCCACGCACAAAAAATAAATAAATAAAATAAGTGGAGGAATAAACGAATATTGATAATGATGGAGAAATTGTTATTGCTATCTGCATCCAAAAAGAAATTGTTGGTTTAAAAAAAAAAAAAAAAAAAGTAAGCAGAGAAATAACCTCTAATAAACCACAAAGCAAAACCACAGAAGAAAAAAATGGGTGACTGAAGGAACTACTATGTTATATATGCAGAGATGAGTACAATTCTCTAAGACTTTAAAAGCAAAGGTGATTAGTTCAGGAAGGGTGTACAAGGATTCTTTCATCAAAGAAATTGCTCCTCAGGAAGCGTGTGAAGGATGAAGATGAGGGAAGTTCTTCAAGCTCATCATAGAAGTCATTTTCTTCTGATTTGATTGTGGAGAAGGTCATGAGAGGGGGATAAGAGAGTGACTCCTTATCAAATAGGACACTAGGTGATTCATAGGTGGTGCTCTCTAGGTTTTCTCCAAATGGGTTTTCTTGCTGGTTGATGATGATATGATCCTGGGAGGTGTTGAATGGAGATTGGGAGTAGTGGAAATGGCCTTGATTTGCATCTAGTTCCTGACTATTCACGAGGGGTTGTTTCTCTTGTGTTTTTTCTTCTTCCTCTTCTTCATCATCTTCACCTTCTTCTTTTTCTTCTTTGTGAGGGGTTGTGGGTGGGTCTTCAGCAGTGATTTGGGTTTCGGGTTCTTTGGACTGTTGAGTCTGGTTGGTGGGGAGAAGACCATTAGGCCCTGGATGATTGTGGCTGGAGGTGTAAGTGATGATGAGCATGGAAGCATCTGTTCTGCATCTTTCTACTTGCTTTTTGGCTGAACAACCCTTTGATGTGCTGCATCTGTAGTAACCCCTGCAGCAGCAAGTGGGAAGAAACACAGTGATTTTACGGCAGATATCTAGAGAGAGAGAGAGAGAGAGAGAGAGATTTTACAACACAGATGAAAGCAAAATTCTTTTCATTGTAGTATTTCACTAGCAGACACATCATGAACCAGGGGAAAAGGATTAATTTCCTTGAGGAACAAGATCCTAAAAGCCTTGCGGTATTAGAACGAAAAGGGAAAAACAAAAGCTCATCATCTTCCAGAAATTTGGTGGGGCTAAAGTTTAGGTTTAGCTGAAGAGAGAAGAAAGAAAAGAGTGTGTGACGGAGAGAGAGAGAGAGAGAGAGTTGAACCTTGGATAAGGGGAGCCTTTGATGGGCTTTTGCCCATATTTCCTCCAGGACCAACAATCAGAAGGTGGCCCTTCACTCCTCTGTTTCCTCTCATTTGCTTCAATCTTCACTCTGACCACAGTCTTCTGGACCACCTTCCTGTTACAACATGTTAGAAGAAATCAAATAATTTTCGCATATCTCCAGCTATAGTGCGCATACCCTGGAAAGGCTATTCGATCCAAAAGTAAACGCATCTTTTTTAAGCCTAAAAATCAACTCCCAGAAAATTAATAACTTGAGAAAGGGTACAAAACTTGCCTTCTTTTAGATGCCTGAGTTTCTGGTTTGAGTTCTTTTGCAACGTTTGAGTCCAGTCCTTCAGAGTGAGAGCCACCCATGGCATATATTGATCTTGTCTCTCCTTGGATCGCCTTTTCTTTCTATATTAGCGAAAAGCTTATTAGAAATTCTAAGTAGAGGAAGTTGCAGAAGCAGCAATAAAGAAAGAAATGGTTCAAAATCAGAGGTCCAACTGATTGATTGAGAGAGAGAGAGAGAGAGAGAGAGAGAGAGTAACAAGGATGACAAACCCACGAGTTGCTTTCTCTTTTCTTTTCATTCATTAAATATAAGGCCATACACAACAATGCATTGCACCAGCCCCGACCTCATAATTAAAAACCCTCCTTGCACATTTACATGTAGACATACATACACACATACGTAAGTAGATAGATATTTCCATGAAGAAACATATGTCTCTGGATTGGCTGGCCGGACTGTACATGGGCCCCTCTGCAACTCTTAACTCACTCTCAACCTCAACCAAATCCTATCCTCAATTCCTGACCCACATACACTTCCAAAAACACAAAGGGACTACATATACACGTGTATCATATATATATATATATATATATATATATATATATATCTACAATTACTGGATTTGGTGGGTGTGTGATGCCATGCGTTATGAGTGCATGCTAGTTTACTTTTACTTTAGATGATGTCCACTTTCAGAAATAATGACAAATTTGACGAGTTGAGGTGCAAATAACTTCTTCCACATGAACACAGCCTCTCACATACATGTTTTTGGGTCTCATTTGTTAACTACACTTTTGAGTTGCAAAAATTATTAGAAAATGATATGAAATTGTAGTTGCAGCTAGCTGGGATGAGTTTCAATATTATTTCTGATCTTTCCATGGAAAATCAAGATCTGAAATGCTATCGATTCATTTTTAATTTAATTGAACCCATAATGGGATTAAATAATTAGCTGCCTGTGCGAGTAATTTTAACTAGTGCTTGCTTCAATCAAGACAATGAACTGATTATGAAGTAACCTTTTGATCCATTTTTCATTTTTGGTGGATAACAACTTAATTAGGCAAGTGTGACTCACTGCACGCTATAACAAGCTCAATGGCACTGCCTGCCTTGTATTACGCACGTTCTTTATTGGATTGTTAATATTTGAATGTAGCGTTTCATTGGAGCAGTTAATAGTCTTTGGGAAAAGCCAAAAGAAAGACAATTGTGGCAGCCCCAAGGTCTCTTTTATCATGTATGTCTGGGATTTGGACTCCACCATAGATAGGTGCAAGGCTTGAAATTTTTTTAATTTTTTCTGAAGATTTTGAATATTCTACTTTGTCTCTTTAGATCTTGATCTAATTATTCCACAACAAAGCACCAAATTTGATATGCTTAGGATTGGTACGCATATGTAAGATGACATGGTAATCTGGAGTGTTTGTGTACTCGGGTTCTCTTGCCTGACAACTAGTTAGTTTTTAGGGATGGATAAACTTAAAAGTATATAACAAATATTATTAGAACCTGCATTGCATTTATCATCCATTGCAGCACAGAGATTGAAGTCGGTATTGTAATATTCAACAGAAATTAATAAAACTATTGCAAAATCTGCATGCATGCTAACTGAGATACTGTTGCGTTGTTCATATGTTAGACTCTTTCCCTCAGCAACTAATTTAAAAGTATATAACAAATAGTATTAGAACTTAACACCATATCTTTCGTTCGTTGCTGCACAGAGATTGAAGTCGGTATTGTAGTATTCAACAGAACCTAATAAAATTAGTGCAAAGCTTATATGCATTATAAATGAAATACTGATGCTTTGTTCATATATGCTAGACTCTCTCCCTTAGCAATTAGGTGGGTGAGATATAACATATACCAATAAAAAAAAAAATCAAAACCTTAAGAACAGTAGAGGTTATGTAGGGTGTGTTTGGAGTTGCAAAAATTAGTGTCTCGTGTTTTGTACAATGAGTAGAAAATTTAAATTTTATAATTTTGTAATTCGTGTTTGTAAAAATTTATATTTTTTTATTTAACACCAAACGGTGCCATAATGGAATGGAGCCCATAATGGCATGGAGGCCGGTCATGAGCACATGCTTCACGAATGAAACTAAATTGAATGGCTGCGCATGCATTTTAGGCGATGGCGATTGCGATTGCTACTTTTTTTTTTCCTTTCCCTCCACCCCGGGGGATTGTTGAGTTGTCGTCTCTCTATAGGTAGTAGAAGTTGTCCTCTAACTAGGGTAGAGTAGTTTTGGTTTGTCTACTCAATAAGTTATTATTATTATTATTATATTTTTTTTGTCAAATTATTATTATTATTTTTTTGGTTGGGTTATTGATGGATATGTATCCCCTGATCTCAATTATTGAGACTGCACAAGTTTCTTCCTATATCTGTTTTTAATTGAATCTCTGTCCGAGCCTTTGCGATCTCAAACTAGTGAAGAGGACCACATGCCCAAATCAACTACTGTGTATTTCAGGTGGTGAAAATGCATGCTTTCCAAAATGAGGGACTGTTTTGCTATAGTCTTTACCCAACCCCTCCTTTGTATGAAGGCAGTCTAAATTATGTTTAAACCAACTTTCAAAAAGAAAATGCGCTCTTGATACCATTGCTACCAAAATTCCCCAAAATTAGACATGGAGTCGACTCGCAATAAAAATAAAAAAATATAATTCAACGCAAGTGCAACAATCTAGTTGATAAAAATAAAAAAAAAATATAGTTCAATGCAGTTGTAATAATTGGGAGTATGATCTTAATTGGTGTGATGATCGGTGATCCCACAATAATTAATATACTTAGAGATTAATTATGTAATTTGACTCCAATGTCATTTTTAATTAATTTGCATTTCACACACACATTATATATATATATATATATATATTTGTTTTCACTAACTTCTAATTTTCTCTCAATTTATAGTTTCGTGAAGGTCTTATGATCTTATCAAAATAAATTGAGTTTTTTTTTTTTGTTTTGAAACAGTGGTCGAACCTAATCAACCTTGAAATTTGAAATGTCAATGCATATGCATATAGGACGTGAAGGAAATAATTGATGAGGAATGATGGGTGGAGACAGCTGGGACTGATGACTTGCCAATTAATGGTAATTTCCTGACCCGCCTGTGCTCGGAGAGGTTGACTCCTATTCGTGAAATGGACTAACCATATCATATACCGGGTGGCTGAACCCAACTCAACCTTGCGCCTAAAGCTAATAACTAGATTAATTAAGCGAGCTCAAAACTCAATTGCCCATCAACGAGCAAGTTCAAAATTAGCTATATAAATGGGAAAAAAAAATCAAAAAAGTGGATTTTTAGACTAAAATTTGCATTTTAATAAACTAAAAACTTTAAAATTTCAAATTTGTGAACTTCTACACTAAGTGTAATTAGGTACAAGTGAATTTTACACCAAGTGCAATTAGAATACAATAAAAATTCATATATTTGGAATTTTAAATATTCATTTCGTTAAAATGGAATTTCCAATCCGTTTTTTTTTTCCCTCTCTCTCTCTCTCTCTCTATTGTGATAGCTAGTTGAATTGAAAGTTTGTCTTTAACTGTATATCAATGCTAGGACCGCCTGGATGATCAGCTGAAAGATCCAACTTTCCAATCAAACACTTTGCTTGGCTCTTTGAAAAACGAGTGAATGAATTTTCTTGAATCGTACTCATCTCTGATCCTAAGAGCACATCAGATAAGTTCAGTTCAACCATCTCCATCTACCAAAATAAGATACCCCTGCGTGTGGATAGCCGGGAGCAGACTTAATACACATTTTAGTTAGTATTAATTTGCTCATTTAATAATTTAATAATTTTAAATATTTTAATTTAGTCAACCGTTCTGATGTATTAACTGCTACACGGTCTAGCTCTCACCTAACCCCCCTTATCCTTTTGTTTTTTACTTCCTCTGGAACTAAATTATGGGGGGAATCTTAGGCTTTGTTTTGGATCGCCTCGTCTAGCAGCTACTTTTTAGATACTGTAATAGTTAATTGTTGGGTTATTTTTAAATTATGAAATTATTCTTTCTTAGACATTATAAACATGTGAATTCTTAAATCAAAAAACGAGGTCAACCTCTTTTGATAGTAGGCATGTGGATCCTTAAACCAAATAAATGAGGGTGACTACATCAGGAAAAGAGGTCGTCGACCCTTTTTGACAGTAAGCATGTGAATGCTTAAACCAACAAATGAAGTCGACCTCCTTTTCTTGAAGGAGTCGACTCTTTTTGGTAGTAGACATGTGAGAACGTGAATCATTTATGTATTCAAGAATAGTTTTGGAAAATAGCGTGCAGCATTAAGGACACGAATGTCAATATATAAATTTATTAAAAAAGTTATGACAAAAAAAGTTAACTATCTAAACTTTTTAAACACAAAAAAAGTTGGCTTTTTTTGGTTGGCAAATCAAGCCTTAATAATCTCTTGTAGATATATTTATATCTATCTATCTATATATATATATATATATATTAAGGAACATGAATTTAATACTTTTTAATTCATAAACAACACGTCCCATAATTTTATCAAAATCTCAAAAGTTTGATGAAAGAAAAAGATATGTCACCAGAACATAATGGTATTAACAATAAAAATCACAAATAATGTCGGTAGATTTAGATGCTAAGAACTCTGGAAAAGAGAGAAGTCAATGCTCCTGATCAATTAAATTTTCCAAACTAGTGGCTAACTTCTTCTTATTAGGTTATTTATTTCTTTCATTCAAGGGGCAATGCATATCCTTCCCCTCCTGATTCACCAAGACCACTACCCAAAAAATAAAAAAGGAAAATAAAATATAAGATTAAAAAAAGAAAAAAGAATAAAATTATATCATAAAATATACCCAAAAAATCCAACCAAAATGAAATGACAATGGTAATGTTGCAGTAACAGTGCACTTTTATGCATTTATTGCATTCTTTTAAGCGATAAGCATACAAAAATTTCACTGTTATTTTAATAAATTTTCTGATTGTATAACACTACGCAAAAATAAAATGTCAATTTAGAGTAGAAGAAAAGTTGAAGAATTTATTAGTAATCTCGCCTTCCATAGCAAGGTCTGTAGGTCAACTGGCACATCGAGAGCATCTTACGTGCTTCTGGTGGGTTGTAAACGCCGGGCCTCGCTGTTGGTGGCACGAGGCATCAGTTTATATGGACTTGCCATCTATATATTATTAGAACAGTTAGCCTTTTAGTATTACTATTAAAGAGAGTCATTTAGGCATGTCTAATTACATTATTGTCATACCATATATATAGGGCTTAATATGTGTTAGGGTTTGTGTTAATCTCTATAATTGACAGCAACTTTATTTTTTCACTTTTACTTTATTCGGATGCATTTTATATACTTTTTTTATGTTAATGATATGATTATAATTGGTGATAATAATACAAGCATTTTATGACTTACTAAGACATGACTAAATTACACTGGTTAATATTAATAATAAACGGCAACTATTCTAATCTATACGCTATTATATCCACGCTTAAAAATAGCCACCTAGTACGTAGCAGTTTATTGCAATATGAATATATATATACATAGAGAATTACATGCATCCACACTCCAGAATAACAACTTTAAATTAATGTAAATAATTGGGTAGTTTTCTTGAATATAAAGTTTTGAAATATATATACACAACCACCCATCTGAAATGACAATATTATATATCAACTGCTAGGTCGTGGCAACCACTTTATGTTCCACTAATTCTATGTAAAGAAGTCGCTGAGTTCGTTCAAATTCAAATATATAGACCTCATTGATGTCCCTTCTTGCTCTGCAAAACTTTTTGTTTTAGCCTATTATTACTTTTGGCCTAAATGGGCTGGAAGATATGGAGATGCGCCACCTTGGTGGAGCCATTTCACATCCTCACAGCCACCCTTCTCAGCCTTCTCCTCCCCCTCTCATTTCTCCTTCTAGCCCGGCTCTCAATTGCTCACTATATCTTCACCATAGCCCCAAATTACCCCCAAACACAGCCTTGCTCGCTTTTTACTTCTCTCTTCCTCTATACAAACCCCAATATTCTCCACGCTCTTGTTTCCCTTATCAGTGTTTCCACCCTCATCCATGGCCTAACGGGCCGGATTACCCTTGTCAGCAGCGAGTCAACAGGACCCATTTTCCGACCCCATTTATACGCTGCGTGGATTCTACTATGCGCATTACAACTTTGTGTTGGTCTGGGCATTGAAGGGAGCATAGCTGCTGGAATCGAAGGCTATGGTTTTGGTCACGAGAGAAGTCTGTTTAGCAGAGTCATCTTCTTCCTGGGCTTACACGAGACTATGCTTTACTGGTCAAGGATGGTGGTGAAACCAGTGGTTGATGATTCAATTTTTGGGTTTTCAAAGGAGGAAAGGTGGGTTGAGAGGTTGGCAACGGCAGCTAGCTATGGGACTCTCTGGTGGTGGAGGTTGAGGGATGAGGTTGAGTCCCTGGTGATTATGGTTGAGATTAAGAAAGAGCTGGTAATGGGTGTTGGTCTTGCTGATTTTGTTGGTTGGTGGCTCTACTATGTGACAGTTACAATCGGAATGGTGAGGATTGTTAAGGGCGTTATGTTGCTTGGAGCCATATTGCTCTGTAGGAGGGCAGTACAAGTACCAAATCCAGGTGACTCCAGGGAGAATGAGGAGAAGGTCTAAACTTGTATATTTCAATTTTACATACATTTTCTTTTTGCACTTCCAATATATTCTTCCCTGGTAGATTTTTATTTTTATTTTTTTTTTCTGTGATTAAGGAAATTTTCCTGGTCGGATTGATCCATTCAAATATGGTATATATATCATTTTTTTCCGACCTTGTAATTTGTAACCCTGTGGCATATTCGTCACAAATGCTATAAATTTTTAATCCGAACCATCACCATATCCGTTGGCTTAGAGTAATACCTGAGGGGTTAGAAAAATTCTACAAGATACATTAAAAGACCACTTTTTTCTATTTTACCGACTCTGCATCCAATTTCTCTCCGCTCCCCTCCAACAAGTAACAATTAACACAGCTAGTTCTCAGGACTACCATATCTTGGAAATGGTCAGGCAGATGACACGAAATGAAACAATTTTACAACATCAGCTGCTCTATTCCTCTGCTGCCAACCCCCCCCCCCCCCCAAAAATTTTTGACATACATTCTTTTATAAAGTATCCAATTGAGAAAGTATAATATCTACAGTACATCCATGCCACCAACACCATAACTGGCTTTCAGAATCTTCTTTAGTAAAAGAACTGCAATAACAATGGTCAACCCAACAGCAGCATATGTCAAAATTCGATCACAAACAAGTGATGATCTTCTGGCATTGGGCAGATATGATATGACTGCTCATCGGGCCTCTCACTGACATCTTGCTCTCAACCGACCACCAAAACCAATTCTCAAGGGGCCAACACCAGCATTCCAACAGATCTCGTGCACATCTTCCACAATTCTATCACCATTTTCTGCTTCAGCAGCATGAGTCTCACCTTCATTTGAGGCACCAGCATCTAAAAGGAGCCATTATAATTAGTATTTGTACATGATGAAGTGTTTGGCTATAAAATAGAATGCTATCACATTGTATATATGTAGATAATGAAATCAAAGAAGCTACCCAATTGATCAATTCTAAAAATAGTGATTCGGAAGAAAGAGAAGATGTTTGGTTCAATTTGTGCAAAAAATTTGATGAGTTGATGGAGTTTGAGGCAAAGCAATTTCGAACCTTGATTGACCGTATCATCAAGTGTTTAGAAGAGGAAGAAGAATCTAAAGTCAAGTATAATTGCCTTTTGGTATTGGATTATGTGGTTGGACTCTAACAAGGACTTTCCTCAATGTGGATCAGATTGTACATTTGGTTCCACTCATCGACAGGGCAGGACAACTACAAAGTAAAGAGTCAAGCTCTATAATGCCTAGGTAAAATTGCACTCCACAATTATGAACTGTTGGCGGTAACACAAAAAAGGTTACTTGCAGATCTACTGACAACAAACTGGAGGAAGAGTTATTTGAAGGAATAACAAAGTTATTTGAGCAATTATCACCTGATGAAGAGTTTATCAACATTTTTACAGAACTTGAAAAAGAAGATATTCTACCTTCATTTGTAACAAATTTGGCTGTAGTGGATGAGAGGATGAATCAAGAAACAATTGTCAAAGTGCTGGCTGTGTTTACTAAATTTGATAGGTCACAATTTCAAAAAGAATGGATCAGATTGAAACACTCTACATATGTTGATGAGTTGTTGAAGAACTTTTTGCTGGGGAGTCTTGCTAATGTGCAAGCACAAGCAACTTCTACCCACTTCATATCAGAAATTTGCATACTTGAGTTCCCTAACCAAGAGTGGCAGGACCTAGTGTATTGCTTGAAGAAGAATTTAGAGCAAGCCAATTCCACGACATTAATTGGTACCCTCTAAGTAATTGAGCAAACCTATGATTCTTGTTTGATTGGAGAAATATTGGAGTTGAAAGAGCTAATTGATGAACTATTTGTTGATGTATTCTTCCGAACCACTATTTTTAGAATTAATCAATTGGATAACTTCTTTGATTTAATTATCTGCACATATACAATGTGATAGAATCTATTTTATAGCCAAACACTTCATCACGTATAAATACTAATTATAATCGCTCAGTTTGGAGGCAAAAATTTAAGCCAAACGTCCAAGACTCAACTAGAAATTAGGGAAATCAAATCACTCAAAAAATAAAAACAATATATCTTCAATGTTGGTATGGCAACAAATATCCTCAATATTGGTAACTGATGGCATGGATTTCGTGATGGAAAGATTTCCATGTTTAACATCAATAAATTCATATTATAAATTAAATAATGTATGTATATATAGAGGATGTGAGGCATTACTCTGAGCAGAGTCAGCAGACTGAAATTTTGTGATCAAGAATTGCGAAGAATTCTGTGAGGTTCAAGAGATTTCCAGCAGCTTTCGATGAGGTAGCGAGGGCTCGGCTGTGCGAGAGCAGCGGAAGCGAGCGCTCGGCGGCTGCGAAGGAGGATGGCTCGGCAGACCTTTCAGAGCTAGTGGACTGGTTTTTGGAGAGAGACAGTAGAGTTGAAAAGGAATGTTGTGAAGATGGAAAGGGGAGGGAGAGAGGAGTAATCGCGATGAGTCGGAGAGCTACGGTGGGGATACTGAGACGACGAAGATGTTGCTCAGTTTGATTGGTGGCGAGGCGAAGGATGAGGATGGCAGTGCGCGGCGGATGATTTGCGCGCAGATTGAATCGGCGATCCATAGCTTGGGCGGTGGTTCGTGAGAGTTTTCGACGTGTGGAGTGATGCGCTGGTTCCGCCGGAACGGCTTTGATGCAAGTAAAACCACTTGGGAAATTTGGTGAACAGAAAAGGAAATTTTGGCGCTATAGTTGTTTGGGCTTTTTAGCGAGGAAACTAATTCCCTTGCCTAGACTCAACTTTTTGCGAGGAAGCCAACATTTCCTCGTCTGTACTCTTTCAGAAGACTTATGAAATTAATTTCATGAAATTTCATGGTGCCAAAATTTTGATAAAAATTCAACTAATTTTAATATTATTCTTCTATATTTCATATTAATTTAGTTAGTCAATATGAAAATTAAATTAATTTTTATAAAATATTTAATATTAATGTAAGTGATTGAAATATATTATTTATTAAAATAATTTAATGAAATAAATTTCATATTAATAGTTAATTAAATTAACTATTAATTTAAGCACTATTAGCAATGAAACAGATAATTCCTTGATTATGTCTAACTATTAGCGAGGAAACGGATATTTCTTTACCTATATCCCATTATTAGTGAGGAAATTAATGGCTCATTTGGTTTGTTTTTCTATTTTTTATTTTCTATTTTTGTTTTCTATTTTCTATTTTGAACTAATTTTCTATTTTACGCTTTTAAAAATAAGAAAAAAAATTTAAAACGCAATTGGTCACTTGTATTTTCAAAATTTATTTTAGAAAATAAAAAATAAGTTTACACATAAAATAAAAAATGAGAAAGATTGGACACACATCCATCCTCTAATAATACTATCAGCAATTCTCACTCTCTCTTGTTTTAGATTGTCTTACTTCTCGCTCTTCCACTAGACTCTAATAAATCTCGCCATAATTACGGATCTACCTAATTCTCAAAGTTAGGCCCTATCAGGTATATCACACCCCCACACCATATATCTGTCAAGAAATTGTATTCATGCAATAGTAGTAGTAGCTAACAATTTGATTGAGACTGACACTCACTCTTCCTCTCTTTGCATACAAAATAAATTCTGAAAAGAAAAGGATAAAATGATGTTCTCGAACACACATTATATAGATTAAAAAATAAATAAATAAATAATCTGATCATCTATTTAGTATACTCTCTACTTCGGATGCAAGTTTCACGAAATATGAATTTAAAATATAGCTGGACAAGAACGTGTGAATTTTTCCATCAGTCAGGTCCTGGAATTCTATCTTTGCCACACAAGTATATCAATACAGTTTCTGACCAATGCTTCAATCATTAAAGCTTCCTCTAGAACATGCTTAGGTCCATTGGCACAGAGCTTTAGGGTTGTGGATAACTAAGGTGGAATCAAACCTGAGTACTTGCGGAATGATAGTAAGCCAAATAATTTTGACAATATTTAATGTACTTCATCAACCAACGCATGTTTATTCATCTAAAAATGTAGAAATTACATTTTCTTCAGTTAAAGGTCATAAATGAAAAGAATGGGTATCAAAACTATTAGTCACTATCTCATCTAAAATTTTAAATAGTTCAACTTTATTACTTTGCATGACTTATTTTCTCTCAACGCACCTTCTCAAGTATAATCAAAATTTTATTATTTATTTGACCGTGCAACTTTGGCAATAAGGTTTAAGTTCAAACTTTTACATGCTCCGATAGCATTGTAAAGTCAGCTACCATCTCACCTAAAACTTAAACTAATAAAGAGGGAATAATATTATTAATTTATATTAGACTTATTTTCTCTCCATAAAAAACAAGTCATTTAGATCATATCAAGTCATAGAACATATTGAATTACCTGATAAAATATCTATCCAAATAAATAGATATCCTTACAAATATCATTGGAATTGCTTATTATGCCATATTTAACATCTCTTTGAGCTGTAAAACAAAAGTGAAAAGTAGATGTTGTAATACTGGTAAGAGGATAAACTTCACATTAGATTTAAGCGGTGGCTGCATACAACTATTTTGATTTGGGTGTATCCGTTTATATAACATCTAAACCAATATTCACCAATTTTTAAGTGGCCACATCCATCTTGTAGCAAGTTATTGCATCAAAATGAACCCAAAAAAAAAAAAAAAAAAGCTCATGCCTTCTCTTTTCTTTTTTTTTTTTAATAGATTCCTAAAAAAGAAATATCAAAAGGAGTGTGGCCCACTTGTGAAGAACGACCATATTACTAACTCTACTCAACTTAGCCTTTTGCTAAATAAATGGGGTCGGTTACATGAATCTTTTTAATCTATTCCACTCAATTAAGAGTTGTTTCCTCCGTCAAACCATGTCGAGTCACGTTTTTTTTTTTTTTTCATTAATTCTACTCATGTTAGTTTTTGTCTACTTCGTCCCCTTGCGTTATTGACAATTTGGATACTATCACTCCTAATTGGAGCATTTATATTTCTCCATTGTATATGGTCATACTACCTTAACTAATTTCCCCTCAATTCATCTTCAATTTATGCTATCTCTACCATCTTAATTATCCCATTATTCCTAATCTTATCTTTTCTTATTTTACCACACATCCACCTTAAAATTCACATCTCGACTATACCCATTTTATTAACGTGTTGTTTTTTTATTGGGCAACACTTTGAACTTTATAACATAACGGTTATAACATTTATTCTATAAAACTTTACTTATAATCTTAAACATATACAACGATCACATAAAATACCCAATATATTCCTTCGCTTAATCTAACATGTCTTAATTTATACATAACATCCCATCAATCTCTCTTTTCACTTGTATAATTCCCTAAAGATCAAAATGATTACTCTTAAGTATTTCTTGACCTTCAATACCAATTATTGTTCCATTTGTATTTTGGTAACTACTAAATTTATGTTCCATATATTCATTTTTAGTCCCTATTTATCCTAAATTTTCATGATTTTAATGCTTCTTTCCACAATTCTAACTTAACACTTGCTCCATTTTTATTTCATCTACTAAAATAATATTATCAGCACACAACACACACCATGACATTTTCTAGTCAATGCTTAGTCAATTCATTAGTGTTCCCAACAACTAACCTCACTAAGGTGGTGGCTTACTTATACATGTCTTATACCATCTCAAGATATCAGTATGTAGCACCTTTTCTCATTACTTCCCAAATCAAATCTCTAAGTACCATATTATAAGATTTCTCAAAAACTATAACAATCATATGAAGATAATTTCTTCTTTCTGTATCTCTCCATTAGTCGTATCAATAGGTAGATTGCGTCTATGGTTGACCTTCAAAGCATAAATCTAAATTGATTATTAAATATCGTTGCTTCAATTCCCAAAGAAGTGTCTCCCAAAAAAAAATGTTTGGATGATAAAAAAATGGTCAGATAACATGAAATGGTCATCCTTACTAACAAATTAAATGATCAAAAATGATAATTAAATTTTAATCTTATCCACTAGTAAATTTAAACGCATTCCTTAGAAATAAAATTTAATGAACTCACATTACACAATTATTTTTTATATTATTATTTTAAATCACATGCCTTTTTTTTCCAATTATCTTAGACTTAGTTAATTGGGAATTTGTGTGTGTGTGTTTGGGGAGAAAAAAAAAGTTATTTTTTTATAGTTAGCTTATTAGTTTTTTTATTCATTTAACATATTTATGTTTATAGTTTAAAAAAATTTTAAATATAAGAAAACAGTTTTAGTAAAATTTTAAAAAGTCAAAGAATTTGTTAACAAAAGCTAGTAAACCCACTTAGGTTCCTAGATAGAGCCTTATATTGGAGCCGTTTGGCACCACCCAAATAAATAAATAAATAAATAAAATTTTACACCTATGAGTAACACGTGACACTTTAGTTGTCAATTGGTTATCTAATAAAAATTTATAAAAAGTTGGGAGAAAGTTTGAGAAAATTGGAGAAGGTTGAAAAAATATATAAAAGTTGGAGAAAGTTGATAAAAGATAGAAAAAATTAAAAAATGTTGGTGAAAGTCGAAGACAGTTGGTAAAAGTTGGTTTTATATTAGATAAAGAAAGTTAGAAAATACCTTCCAACAAAAAAAAAAAGTTAGAGAAAATTAGTAAAAATTATTTTTTTCTTTCTCCGTAAAAGTTGATGTGCCAAACGATTCATTTTTCCGCATATTAATTTGAATCATAAAACTTGCTTCATTATGATATCCAAAGTCACTATTTCTGAATCTTAAATGCAATAGTATCTATTAATATACGTGATATGAGTTAATAAAATAAAAAATTACAAAATAAAAAAAATAGTAAAATAAAAAATTTTACCTAATTACCCTAAAATTAGAGTTTGATTTTTAACATACATCCTGTGTTAAAAAAAGAAAAAAGAAAAAAAATTACACATATGACACATGACACGTTATTAATTTGTAATTTAAACAAATACAAAAAAATAATAATTATGAACATACCTATAAATTAATAATTCTTACATTCACAGTTTATCAAAATTAAAACTCTCATTTCAACCCCTTGTATGTCTAAGTCATGATGTTTCCTTTCCAATTTAGAGTTACTCCCTGCTCGTCTGTTGGCTCCATGGGCTTAGATTACTTGCAACTGTGTCCAGCTCATCCGGGCTCGACCTCTTTTGAATTTGTAATTTAAAATTGATTACCTTCCAAATCAGGTGACTTGGTCACGTCGATCATCTTATCTTTAGAGCATTATAATTTATAATTCATAAATTCCTATGAATTCATAAATAATATGCACACTGTTAATCATCCTTGTAATTCTCGTTCATCAGCATGGCTGCTGTTATTACCAAAGAATTTCACCGTCACCGCTGTAATTAATCCATTTTTAATTTGTTTCATCTGCCAGAGCGTTTAATTGAATTGTTTTTATAAAGGAAATTCTTGTGATCCTAGAAATGCAGTGAGCAAGGGAAAGGATATGACCACAGTGAAAGAAAACCATTTATTTAATCGGAATGGGAAGCCGGAGAGAGATTGGCCCTTTTCCTTCTAACCAAGACAGATTGGCCATAAGCATAGTCCACCATCAACCCAATTTTGATTTCGGGGCAACACAACCAATTCCTGGATCCACAGAGCAGCAGGAGATCGTCGAAACGCAGTGTCAAGGATGGGAATTTGGTGAACCGAAAAAAGAGCAAACATGCACTTTTTCCGTGACACCTTTTCGGCTACTCAACAACCATGCAAGTGCAAGCAATTCCAATTACAAGGCGAGGGAAGGAAATGTGAATTATGGACGGACATTATCAACGGAGGAAATCATGAGGGTGGCTGGAGAGAGATTCGTCCAGCTTTCGGCTCAAAGAATTGGCAATCTCTCCACTTCTACAATGCACCCCAAGGACTTTTCTCTGTTTGGTGAACAAACAAAAGATATAGAGCTTGCCCGACTTCTTCTATCAGCAGCAGAGAAGGTGAGCGAGCGGGAATTCGTCCGCGCAGATAGACTGCTTTCGCGTTGTGAATGGATGGCGTCTGACACGGGTAATGCGGTGCAACGAATTGTGTACTACTTTTCTAAAGCTCTTCGGGAGAGAATTGACAGAGAAACAGGAAGATTTGGAGCTGAAGGAGGAGGAGGAGAGGAAAGATCAGGAATAGGCCGGAGGAGTTTGCTTTTGGAGGAAAGCCCTGCATTCTTAGCATACCACAAACAAATACCATTCACGCCAGCAATTCAATTTGCTGGAACGCAGGCAATATTTGAAAGTGTTTCGTATGCAACCAAAGTCCATCTGATTGATCTCCAAATCAGGAGCGGACATCATTTGACAATCTTGATGCAAGCCCTGGCGGAGCGCCATAAATTCCCAATTAAGCTTCTTAAGCTAACTGCCGTTGGAACGAGAAATAAGCAGGACGCTGAGGCAACAGGCAAGAGGTTGGCGAGCTTTGCTGGGTCCATAAACTTGCCCTTCTCTTTCAACGTGGTTTTTTTGTCAGATTTGAAGGATATCAAGGCAGATGTAATAGACGTAAAAGCTGATGAAACCTTGGCTGTTTATTCCCCGGTAGTTCTGAGATCAATGATCTCGAGGCCTGATTGTTTGGAGATCTTAATGAAAGTAATCAAAAGTCTTCAACCGGCTATAATGGTGGTCAGCAAAATAGAAGCAGACCATAATTCTCCCTCATTTGTGAAGCGCTTCATAGAGGCACTTTTCTTTCAGTGTGTGCTTCGATTGCTTTGAAACTTGCATGGCGCAAGACAGCAGGAGTAGGATGATGCTCGAAGGAATTTATTTTCAAGACACAATACGAAACATGATTGCAGCAGTCGATGGAGAGGAAAGGATAAGTAGAAGCGTGACAATTGATGTGTGGAGAGCATTCTTTGCAAGGTTTGGAATGATGGTAATGGGACTCAGCCATCAGTCCTTGTATCAAGCTAGATTCGTTGTTAACCAGTTTGATTGTAGGAGTTCCTGTACTCTTAACATGAATGGGAAGTGCCTAATTGTTGGGTGGAAGGGAACCCCAATTCATTCTCTTTCCACTTGGAAGTTTTCATAGGGAAAAATCTCCATTTGTATGAATGGTTTTCACACACTGTTATTTCACTTTTGAATGGATGATTTTCACATGTACAAAGTTTGATCCGGATTGCATTCTAATACATAGCATGCTTGTGAGAAAGTACGAGGGGAAAAAGTATAATTAACCAGTGTTTAAAAATTCATGTGTCAACTGCACAAACTCAACTAGCTAGACAGTGGGAACATATGTAAATTTGTTAAATGGTCAAATGTTACTTGCCCTACAAGCCTAAAACCAGTTCATATACCAGTCATTTGAAGAAATAATTCCTTGCTCTGATCTGGACCCAATTGATACAAATATGGTTTCAAATTTCCATGACGAAAGGCTGACATGAAACTAGCTTCATCAAAGACTATTTCCATGACCTCAGGCCAATTTGTATATGAAAACTCCATCAATGACCATTTCAAAGCCAAGCAAGCTTCCGTGTTGCCTCAGGCTTTGTGATCTTATTTCATCATTTCCTCTGGCATTTCCTTTTGTACTTGTCGATGTCCGTTTCACGATCTCCACCATATCTTTTTAACTGCTTTCACTTGTTTATTAGTTTGTCCAGATTAGCTTGGCTGATCTTCTTATGTAATTCAAATCCAATTTACCTTTGTCCTTGAGCCATGACAACGCCACCAGTTTATATCAAATCTATCTCTGTAGCTGCAGGGCTAGGTCAATGATGTCACTATCAGAAGTTGCAGTCCTTGTTGTTTCTCAATTATATATATATATATATATATATTCATTTTGCAATATCTGGATGTCCATTTCTATGATTGTAATTATAAAATTAAAAACAAGATAATCCTAAGCTACGTGTTCATGTTAAATTAAGGTAACTAGATCATCTGATTAAGAGTGAGCAATTTAATTATTGTTCATTTTCTGCCCTAAGATGGCAAATGCCTTGTTCTCTTTTGCTTCACTCGATAATGAATTCCGAGGTGCTTATAATTCCCTTCAAAAATATTGGGAAGATATGGACCCTTTTTGTTCTGAATTTGCCTTACCAGGAGAATGTATCTTATAAGAGGCAATGTTTCACTAAAGGTGAACCACAACCACCCATTTCCAATTATGGTACATTGGGTGATTTCCAGTTCAACACTGGTTCCTCATCAGCCCAACCAGTTCTGGAAACAGATAATCTTGAGGATGTCCAAATCATTGAGGAAGAGCTATCTTCCTTTTCTTCTGCATCATTGGAGAACAGTTACACAACCGGGTTCAAGAAGTTGAAGGAAGGAATAGAAACTAATATTGCAGATGGACTGAAATTATCAACAGAGGAAATCATGAGGGTGGCTGGCGAGGTCTTCATCAGGTTTTCTACCCGGAGAATTGATGACCTCTCCAAGTTTATGCAACCTTATGGGTGTTCTTTGCTGGATCTATCCATGGATGAAGAAAAAGATGTAAAGCTTGTCCAGATCCTCCTATCAGCAGTAGAGAGCGTTTATCGCAAGCAATTTGATCGTGCAATCAAATTGCTAGTGCGATGTGAATGGATGGCCTCTGACACAGGCAATCCGGTGCAAAGAATTGTATACTACTTTTCTGAAGCTATTCGGGAGAGGATAGACAGAGAAACAGGAAGAATTACAGCCAAAAGATTATATCGAAGGAGTCTGGTATTGGGTTCTAGCTTTGCATTCTTAGCACACCATCAAGAAATACCAATCATGCGAGCAATTCAATTTGTGGGAATGCAAGCAATAATAGAGAGTGTCTCATCAGCAACCAAGGTCCATCTGATTGATCTCCAAATCAGGAGTGGAATTCATTGGACGATTCTGATGCAAGCTCTATCAGACCGACTCAATTTCCCAGTTAAGCTTCTGAAAATAACTGCCGTTGGAACAACAAATTACAAGGAAGAGATGGAGAGAACGTGTAAGATGTTAGCAAGCTTCACTGAGTCCTTGAACTTGCCCTTTTCTTTCAATGTGGTTTTTCTCCCAGACATGAAAGATGTAAGGGCAGAGCTAATTGATATACAAGATGATGATACCGTGGCAATTTATTCCCCAACAGTTTTGAGGTCAATGATCTCAAGGCCCCGTTGCTTGGATAACCTAATGAGAGTAATCAGAAGGCTTAAACCAGCCATAATGGTAATAAATGAAATAGAAGCAAACATCAATTCTCCCTCATTTGTGAAGCGCTTCACCGAGGCACTTTTCTATCACAGCGCATATTTTGACTGCTTTGAAGATTGTATGCATCGAGACAGCAAATATAGAATTGTATTGGAAGGAAGTTATTTTCGCGATGGGATCGTAAACATGTTTGCAACTGATGGGGAGGAAAGGATTAACAGAAGTGTGAAAATTGATGTGTGGAGAGAATTCTTTGCGAGGTTTGGAATGGTGGAAATTGAACTCAGCGAATCATCATTGTATCAAGCTAGATTGATTGTTGATCAGTTTGCTTGTAGGAGTTCTTGTACACTTGATAAGAATGGCAAGTGCCTAACTGTTGGGTGGAAAGGAACTCCACTTCATTCTCTTTCCACCTGGAAGTTTTCATAGGTCAATGCCTTTTAAAGAAGGAGGGGGGGGTCATACCCATTTCTTTGCAGGAGTTTCAGATATTCTTGTGAACATACATACATATATATATCTCGAAGGGTCAACATTTTTCCACGAAATTAACGAATACATACTACTAGCTCTTTCATCTGCATTCCTCTTACAAGCAGGGTCGATGGAAGCTACAGGTCAAACACAAAGCTATTAGTAAATTAGGAACACTAATTACAATGGATATATTATGGCATAAATTATAACCATGTTGTGTGCCTACATATATATAAATTATGTAGTCTGGATCGGATATCGAGAACTTTGACATATACTCCTCATTTTGTATCCATCGTGCAAGATGTCATGGGCTATTAAAAAGGAGGTATATCTGGTTAATCGTCAAGCACTATGCTTACAGCAGATTCAGCAGAAGTAGCCACGGCATAGCATAGAAGAGAAATCTCATTAATTTACTTTGGTTGAAAATTGGGCAGCAGTTAATGTCAACCAAGATAGCTAGAAACCTATTTATTAATTGTGTTGCTATATTTATTAGTTTGTCCAGCTAACTTGGCTGATCTTTTAATGTAATTCAAATCAAATATCGCCGGAAACTATATTGCACAGTTGTATGTATAGTTATTTTATTTTGGAATACCTGTCTTCGCATAAGCAATGAAACATAACCAGGCTATTATTTAATTGTCCCTGTGACAGAGGCTTCTGAGGCCGTTTGGGCACACCAAAAAAAAAAAAAAGTACAACTTTGCATTTTTTTTTTGACACGTGATACTTTAGTTGTTAATTAGGTGTTTGATAAAAATTTGTAAAAACTGGAGAAAGCTGAAAAATTTTGATAAAAGTTGGAGAAAGTTGCTAATATTTGATTTTGTGTTTGGGAGAGAAAGTTGGAGAAAATTAGTAAAAGTTTTTTTTTTTTATGGTGATCCAAACGGCCCCTTTATCCAAGAGCATTTCTTTGTCCACATGCTAGGTTGCCAACTCTCAATGATATTATTATAATTATACCATTATCAAAAAGTCGCATTTACCAATATCGATGTCAAAAGTCAGCAGTTTGATGTATGTCAATCAAACATGCAAAGTGGTTGTAAGTTTACAATATCGAGATGCCTATTTATATGAATGCTATTATTACATGACAATCTTAAGCTTTATACTCTGTTCTCTTTTGCTTCAAGACAGTTATAATTCTCTTCATGGTTTAGAGAAAGAGGAGGAAGCATCTGAGTTGATCAGGAATGGAAGATTGCGAAGATTTAGATTATCTTTTTTCTAAATATGGAACTCATTTTCAGGAGAACATAGCTGATAGGAGTGTAAATCACTCTAATTATGAACAACCACCACCAACACCAACACTGCAACAATATCAGCAACCACCACCCATTTCCAATGATGGTATATTGACTGATTTCCAGTTCGACGCTGGTTTTGCGGATGCCCAACCCAGAAGTACTTCAGCTCTAGGAGAAACCAAAAAGGAAGAGAAATCTTCATTTTCTTTAGAAACTTTAGAGCTTCTGAAGAATTACGCAAGCGGGTTCAAGAAGAAGACAAAGGGAGAAAAAGCAAATGCAGATGGCCGGAAATTATCAACTGAGGAAATCATGAGGGTGGCCGGAGAAAGGTACATACAGTTCTCCACCCATAATGTGAATAATGATATTCATATGCTTATGTACCCATTTGGTTCTGCTTTATCGGGCCTTTCGGAAGAAGAAGCACAAGACGTGGAACTGGCCCACCTTCTTCTGGCTGCAGCTGACAAGGTAGGGTACCAGCAATACGAGCGCGGAAGAAGATTGCTCACTTGTTGTGGAAGACTAGCATCGGATAAAGGTAACCCTGCACAGAGAATAGTTCACTATTTCTCTCAAGCACTGCAGGAGAGGATTGACAAGGAGACAGGGAGGATCAGATTCAAGAGAATGGGGGAAAAAGAAAAAGACTTTGTGGCAAGTCTGGGATCGGGTTCTAACCCTGTATTCTTGAAATTCTACCAAGAACTTCCCTTTAGTCAAGTGACTATATTCTCAGGAGTTCAAGCCATATTAGAGAACATGAGATTGGAGACCCAAATCCATTTGATTGATCTCCAGATCAGGAATGGGGTGCACTGGATTGTGTTGATGCAAGCGTTGGCAGATCGAGTTTCATGCCCAGTTAAGCATCTGAAAATAACCGCTGTGGGAACAAAAGATGGCCAGAACAATATGGAGGAAACAGGCAAAATGTTGGGAAGCTTTGCTGAGTCCTTGAACTTGCCCTTCTCATTCAAGGTAGTTCTCTTATCAGACATGAAAGAACTCAAAGAAGAACAATTTGATGTACAAGCTTTTGAGTCCGTATCCATTTTCTGTAAACAAATACTACGAACAATGATCAATAAGCCTGATCGTTTGGAAAATATTATGGGTGTGATCAGAATGCTCAATCCATCCATAATGGTTTTGATTGAAGTGGAAGCAAATCACAACTCACCTTCCTTCTTTAATCGCTTCGTTGAGGCACTTTTCTTCTATAGTGCCCTTTTCGACTGCCTGGAAGACTGCTCGGAGAGGGACGATAAGTTCAGAATGATACTGGAGGGAAGGTACCTCTGGGAAGGAATCCATAATACTGTTGCGGCTGAAGGAAAAGAAAGGTTTGTTCGAAATGTGAATATGAGTGCATGGAGGGCGTTCTTTGCAAGGTTTGGAATGGTGGAGATTGAACTCAGTGAGGCATCAATGCACCAAGCTAGTTTGGTTGCTAAGCAGTTCCCTTGTGGGAGTTCTTGCACTTTACAAAATGATGGCAAGGGCCTAGCTGTGGGCTGGAAGGGAACTCCAATTCTTTCCCTTTCCATTTGGAAGTTCAGTAGAGATGAGTGTGCCTTTGTGTGTCATAATCCTAATTAATTAGGAACAGTTTTCTTTTTATATGCATACGTGCATTTTTACTTGTCTTTAAAAATTAAGCATTGGTTCCTTCTTATGGGTTGTGATATCAAACAATGTGAATCAGATGATTTAAACTTTTGTCATCTAGAAAATACTATGAAATTATCTTTGTCTATTGGATGAAGAGAATTGCCTGCTCCTTATTTTAGTGAAACTGCAACTCAATTCTTGTTATTTTTTTAGGAAAAACTCGAAAAGAAACAGAGAGAAGCTAGAAGTCATGGTTCTCTGCTTGTGTCAGCATCCACATCAAGAAATGATGTTTCAGTTCCAGAGGCCAATGTTCATTCATGGTGAAATGCTTCCTTCAAGATTTGAAAATCCCCTCTGCAAGTTTAGTGGATATGATCAAGTACCAGGAGATAAGAAGATTTCCTTAACATTCAAGAAGTTGTGTATACTCAACAGTTGCTAAATATCCCTAGTGTTTTTAGGCTTCACCAATATCATTAACATTCAAGAAGTTGTGTATACTAAAAAAGTTTCATCTTAATCTTTAGGCTTCATCTATTTTTTTTTTTTTTGGGTAAGTTTTAGGCTTCATCTATATAATAGTATATAGATATACCCCCTCATATTACTTTGATTTTTTTTTTTGAACAGGTCACAAGTTTGATAGTGTTTGATCTACTTCCTCTGTGCCTCCGGATTCATTGATATATTCAGCAGAAATCTATTTTTGTTTAGTATTTATTTTACAGAATGCAGTATCGTTATCATCCATTTCAAAGACAACTGGGAACTAACCACATTGCACCAGCTTTTTAACGATACATGGCCATTGGGTTTGAAGAATTATGTAGTGCTAAAATCATTTAAGGCTGCTGTTTGGTCACCCTCCCACCCCCCACCCCACCCCCCAAAAAAAAGCTGTGTTGCTTTCATACTTAAATGAAATTTTTTACTTTTTTATTATTACTTTTTTTAACGAATGGGATTAACACGCTTAAAAGTTACGGTAATATTTGGTTTGTATTTCTATTTTTTATTTTATGTTTTTAAATCCTAAAACACAAGGGAAAAAAACACATTTGATTTGACATTTTCTATTTTCCGTTAAAATCGATTAAAACAACTTTTTACCATTTTACATTTCATATTTCATAAGTAAACCCATTTCATGTGTAAACTCCTAAGTATTGATGCGATTCAACAGTTTCCTAGTACCAGTACGGTGTAAGAGGCCAGTTGAACACCAAAATCCCCTCCTGCTAATATTTATTTCTAGCAAGAGATAAATGGGGATCATTCATAAAGGGGAAATTTCATTTAAATGCTAGCACAAATTAAGCAAGTTCATGACAAACGCACAACATCAAAATTAGAATTCAATCTCTCACCTATCTCTTCCAGATAATAGGATTTGAAGTGTCTACACAAAACACATGCTACTTCTTTGGGAAAACTAAGAAAAAACTGCCTCGACCAAGACATGCTTCTTCTTAGGGAAACCTAAGCCAAGCATATGGTTCAAATATACCTTTCCATCCTTAACTGTAGCTGCCGTCGTTAGTCGATGAGCAGGTCCCTTGAACTTCCCTACAACAGTGGCTGACTCCCAATCGTCGGAGCTCTCCACCAGTCTCGAAGGGTTCCCAGCAACTGCGATCTTTGTGGGAGATAATAGCTCCATTCCATCTCCAAATGACAATGGCCCTCCAACCACCTCGATCAATTTGACTTCATTTCCTTTCTCTACCTCCACCTTGAATAGATTTCCACTGAAAGTGTGGATGACTATTAAGTACCCATTTGGGTGATAAACAATCCCATTAAGGGCAACCAAGTTTTTGTACCACTCTTTTGGAGTGAAGAGTGAGCTTTTTATGATTGATATGAATTCTCCATTCACACCCACTTTCCAAAGCTTACTTGCTTTAGCATCGGTGACATAGGAATTGCCTTCTGAATCAACTGCTACATCATCAGCAAAGGCTTTCTCATCATCTGTACGCAATCGAAGAAATCAATATTACTATTAAAATAACAGTAGACATAAATTAGGAAACAAGGACAAAAAGAAGAAAAGGGGAGAGTAAAAGAAGTGTTAGAAGTTTTACCCAACAACTAAGGAAGACGAGAATGAAAATCAAAGAGCTGAACAGGCACCTTTTACTTACACTCACCAACCATTTATATGGGCCCCATCTGAAGAGGCACCAAGTGCTGAAGTGTAGAAGTGTAGAGATTGAGGGGTTCAAAGAATGAAAGGTTGAGATTTCCTTACACTTAATTTAATGATTCTAATTTATTTTAATTAAATTTATTTTCAAAATAAAAATAAAAATTTAAAATCACATAATTAATGCAGAATGTCAAAAATCACATATCATTAAAATGTAAAAAAATCTCAGCCGTTTATATTTTCACTATAGCGGGTTCAAGGGGGCTGTAGTGAAGAAATGAAGGGCTGAGATTTATTTTCACTTTAATGACGTGTGACTTTTTACATTCTGCATTAATTGTGTTCCAATCAATTTTTTTAACTTTTATTTTATTTTGAAAATAATTTTGATTAAATTAAATTAGAACCATTCGATTAAAAATAATTAAATCTCAATCTTTAATTTTCCACCGCAGCCCCCTGGAACCCTACCACAGCCCCTTAGACCCGAGATTGAGGGTCATGATTTAATTGAGTTTCAAGGGGCTACAATGAAAAAATTAACTACAGGGGCTGCAGTGGAAAATTGAAAGGCTGAAATTGATTTACACTTTAATGACATGTGAACTTTAACATTCTATATTGATTGTGCTTGAATCAAAATTTTTAAACTTTTATTTTTATTTTGAAAATAATTTAATAAAATTAAATTGAAACCATTGGATTAAATACAAACAAATCTCAATCCTTAATTTTTCACTGCAACCCTAGAACTCGATTTAATTCAGTTAACAACATTACATTTATTAGTTCAGTCAACAGCATTAAATCAGTCAAATTAATGAGCATTCATTAATTCAACCAATAACATTTATTAATATTGAATCATGACCCTTCATTTCTACACTTTAGCCTTGCGGTGCAATTTGCCCTGCATCCCCCTCGTGAACCGTTTGACAAGGAACTGAAATTTTCTAGTCTACAAATTTGAGGCAGAGCTTTTGGGTAAGACCACAGAGGAGGAGCACGAGCATTCAATAGACTGAAGACCAGACGTCACTTACTCTATTATTTTGTATTTTCCGCAAGTGAACTGAAGTAGTTTTTGACTATAGAATTTCAATGGTTAGAACAGCTCACCAAACATGACCAAGAAAACGCTGAATCATTATTCAATGGTTGGAACACTCACCAAAAGGGACCAAGGAAACGCTTAATTATATCTTTTTGTACGAAAGAAACAGCAATTAAAGATTCGTTTGAAACTCTAAAAAAATTCAAAAAATTTCAAAAAATTTCAAAAATTTTTAAATCTCTCCAATTAAATTTTATCACCTATCATTTTTACATCATATCAACCCTATTTTTTGGTTTTTTTTTTTGACTCCAAACATCCCCCTAAGTTTGTCTATTTTAGTTGACAATCTGTATCAACAATCCAATACGCGAATTTGAAGATGGAGACCAACTACAACTACCTTCTTTATAACTAATTAATTCAGAGCCCCCACCAACAATGGAAGAAAAATCCCAAATTTTGTAAAATTTAAGGAATTGGGTGTTGCTACTCTTCTCCCAACCCACCCATGATTTACTGCAATCCTAAAATATATTTAAATTTTTTTATGTAAATTAATGTCAGTCCAGAAAAAATAGATATATTTCCATGGACAAAGCACAATAACCTACACATGAAGCCACTTGATAACAACTAGGAGAAGAAGCAAAAATGTCTTATTGTTATTGTCATCAACAGCCAGGAGCAATGACTAAGAATTAACAGGTATCATATTGAAACCATGAATAATTGTTTTTTAAAAAAAAATTAAAAATATATATTATTAAGATTATTTAATCAACCCAACAATGGCAGAACTAACTCGAAGTTCTAAACACAAATTTTCAAATCATGCTAGCCAAAGTGATAAATTTTCAAAATTCAACTGGCATGCAAAAGGGTTCTATTTTAAAGGAATGGATATGCCAAAGCCCCGGTTGGTAACTTCATATTTACTGATTTTTTGTTTATCTTTATAAATTTTAAAAAACCAGCAACAAAAACGTGTTTGATAAACTTTTTGTTTTCCTTTTCTTTTTTTTTTCTTTTTGCCAAATTGCTATTAAAACTAATTATTATTAAATATAAATATTTTATAACATTGAATTAATTAATTTAAAAATATTTATATAATTAACTAATTAAATCAATAAGAAATATATTTTATTAAATTTAACTAATTTTAATAATTTTTAATATAATTAAATATTTTATTAAAATGAAAATTAATTAGAAATTTATATTACCAAATATATTTTTTTATTTTTACTTCAAAAAAAAAGACAATTAAAAATAAAAATAATTCAACATAAAACGGACCCTAAATAAGGAATTTCACGCATCCTAAAACACGCACAAAGCATAGAAGTACCCTAGGAATTTCATATATCCTAAAACGGATTTGGAGCGTGATCTGCGATCCGAATCGTTAATTTTAAGGCTAGGTTTGTGAGGTAAAAAAGTTAACTTTTTTTTTTTTTAGCTGCCTAGTAATTAACTATTAAAAAATTAAATTTTTTTACATTTGAAATAGAAAAAAAAGTTAACATTTCAGTAGTTATCTTTTTAATTTTTTGTTAATTTAATATTTTTATCCTTAAGTTTAAAAGGGTAAATTTAATTATTAAAAAAAAAAAAAACTAAAAAACTAATAACTGTTAACTCAGTTTTGAGCTACTTCATACCAAACAAATCCTAAATTTAACAGTAAGATGCATTCGTATTTATATTGAATTAAAACAATATAAATAAACACGAATAGTTGAATTTCAATCAATGTCACGGTGCTTACAGTCTCCGCCTTCCTCCTAAAACCCGCACAAAGCATAAAAGTGGTCATTAAAAGGTAGGAAAGTCACACATCCTAGAACTCGCACAAAGCATAAGGAGGAAATCAACATCACTTTCAACGTCTTCTCCATAAGATTAGAGTTGTAAGCCCTCCGATTTTAACAGAGTTTTATTAATTCCGAGGTCGCGTAACTGGAGATTTTTTTTTTTTTTTTTGAAAGGTAAATTTTTTTTTTTTTTTATATAAGGAGGAGGGGGAAAATCGAACTCGAGTCCTCAGCAGTGAGCAGGAGAAGCTCTCAACTGAGCTAAAGGCCAAACTCTAACTGGGGATGTTATTAGGAAGAAAATTAAATAAATACATATATATATATATATATGGATTCAATAAATCTTTGGGAATTCATACCTGGGCCACTGAGTTGAGTGAGAAACAAACGGTCCCAGGTGGTCAAATCATAGGCGGCGAGCGCACTGTAACGATTACCGAGAACGTCAGCGATCGCGACCAGCAGCCGATTCCTGGGCCGGTCGATCACAATACCCAGAGACGAGTTTCCGGCGTAGTCAGCGTCTCTGACGACGGGGACTTCCACCAAGGGGGTCTCCGGAGAGTAGTTGTCCGGCACCCTGATCTGACCCACACCGCCCCCCATGAAAGAGACGAGGAAGCGACGGTTGAGATCGTCCCACTTGGCGCCCTCCCTTAACCACCCCGTACTGTGGTACTCGTACACGTGGGTCGTCGGCTTCGCTGTTTCAAAGGATATCAGGACAGCTATAGGCACCGCCGATAGCAGGAAGAGGGGCAACAAAAACTTCGCCGAACAAAACCACGCCATGAGTAAGGGAGAAAGAAAACAGAGATGGGAAGATGACTAATAGGCAACAAATACAAGAAGTCTATATATATATATAGAGAGAGAGAGAGAGAGAGAAACTGAGAGACAGGGTGGGTTGGTAGGAATTGGAGAGGAGAGGGGTGAAAGACGATTGGCTGCCGGATTTTTTTATGGTCAATTTCTTTTTTTTTTTTTTTAATGTAGCGAGCAAAATTTAGAGAAACATAAACAGCCGGCGTCGTGGGCTTTTATAGAAAGAAGAAAAGCAAAACACCTCACGTGTTCTGATAAAAGCTGAACGGCTCCTCCAATTTTCAAACTCACAATTCATCACATTTATCGATGATGGGTCTGGTAATAAGTTGATTGACTCTTTGAAGCTGCAACCCTTGGAACTCTTTTAATTTTTTTTAATTTTTACAAATTTTTATAAAATTTAAATTATTTATTTATAACATAATTTACGAAATTATAATTTATAGGTATATTTAAAACAATAAAAAGTGATATAAAATAAAATAAAATAAAATAAAATAAATTATAAATTTAAAATTTATATAATAAAATAAAAAATAAATTATTTTTAATATTTTCTACTCTTTTTAAAATTTTTTATTACTCCCGACGGAGCCTACGTAACTCCCAACACCACCTTCAAAAGAAAATTGCTATTCTTTTGTAGCATTAAATGAAAACTTTGCTGTTGAATCACGATATCTTTTCGGTAAGTTAGGGCGTTTGAAATGTTAAAAAAAATCAGTGGAAGTGATTTTTTTTAAATTTAAATTGTAAAAAGTTATTTTGAAATAATAGTTAAATATTTTTTTTTATTTAATATAAAATTATTAAAAATTATATAAAAAAATACGTGATAAAATTTTAGTGAAAAATCTTGAAAAATTTTAAAATTTTATAAAATTTTTTTGGTATAAATGTCAATATAACTTTTTTAAAAATTTATTAAAATTTGTTGGAAAACACAATAATAATTTATTCTAATAAATTTTAACAAATTTTTTAAAACAATTAGAATTTTTAAAATTCAAAAAAATAAAACTTTTAGATTTTTTTTTTTAATTTTTTTTTGAACTGTAAGAGCTTCATATGCCCCTTGCTAGCCAATCACACCTGTTTCGACTCGGCCACTGGAACGCGTGCACATCGTGATCCTCTTCTCAGCCACGTAATTTTTTTTCAAGGTAAAATAAATTTACCTCTCCTAACTATTAACCATAATCCAATGAGTTTTCTTTTGAATCTTACACTTATTTTTTCTAAACCTTAATATTTGTAGCATTTATTTTCTTTTGTTAATTTTGTCTTTAACACTGTTAGAGTGCCATTATAAAAAACCAAATTACCCTGCCACGGTAAAAGACCAAATTACCCTAGATTAATTTTGAACGGCTCTCTTTCCCTCTAATCCCCCTAATTAATTTAATTTTAAATGACTCTCTCTCTCTCTCTATTAAAGTTATAATAATTTATTTTATTGGAGTTAAAATAATAACTGATAGTTAAAATAATTTATTTTATTAAATTAAAATGATTATTATGTATTAAAATAATTTATTTTAGTAAAATTAAAATTAATAGTAATTACATATTAGAATATTTAATTTTTTTAAAAATGAAAATAAAAAATCCTTAGATTAAAATATTTATTTTATTAAAATTAAGACTAATATTAAAACAATAATTATTATTAAAATGATTTATTTTATTAAATTATATTAATTATATTAAGTCTAATAATAATTTATAATTAAATCATATTATTTATTAATATATTTTATTAAAACTAATTATTATTAAAAATTAGGAAACTAATGGTTAACATCTAAAATTTATAATTTGTAAAAAGAAAATTAAATTTTGGTAAAAAAATATAAGATGAAAAAAAAATTACCAAAAAAATACTAATTTTTTTAACTAGACAAATCCTAAAATTAACTTTTCCCAATGATCTTTTGGATAAACGAAAGCTCCTGAAACCTTCAAGATCAAACAAATCATAAAAAAATGAGCACATAATCAGTAATAACTCAACTAATAATTTATCACCTAAGAAGAAATCTGATGATGACACTCATGAATTTCAAAAGTTAATATAATTTAACCATATTCATTTAACAAAAAACCAAAAAATCTCATAAAATTATAAAACACTGCTCAAACAACTCCCAAAATCAACTATTATGACCTATAACCTAGCCAGACTCATCAATAAGAATTCCTAATGTATTTAATTTACCAAAGTCAATCAACAAATGAAAAAAAAAAAAAACCCAAATATATAAAAGTTTTTTTGGGGTAAGTCCCGACTCCAAATATATAGAAGTTTTAGAAACAAGATAATGGAAATAGAAGAATATATTTTTATATGACCAAAAATCCCCATTGTACCAGCGGTTGGATGGTTGAGAATCTAACAAGGTGGGTCTGAGAAAATTAGCAAGAGTGAAAAAGAGACTTGCATGGCTGCGGAAACAAAAGGACCTGTGGCTTGCGTCGCACACAGAGTCAGAACCATAAGCAACGTGTGGTACGCGCGACAGTGATAGAGCAGCAAGCAACGGTGAAGTGTGAGGAGCACAGCGGAGCAGCACAGTGGCAGCAATGAGCACGATGGAGCAGTGCGCTAAGGAACAATCGATTCCCTTAAGGCTGCGTTTGTTTACCGGATAAGAATGGGGGATTGGATGCTCATCCGTGGGCCCCACAAATGTTATGTTTGTTTTGTTATTGGACTGATGGACTGTAAACGTAGGATGGGATGAATGATCCGGCGATTTGCCGGATGAGTTATCCGAGGGGGGTGGTGGTATTATTAATACCCCACTTCCGGATTTGTTTCCTTCTAAAATTTAAAGGTCAAAAATTATTTCTTATCACATCACATATCAAATCATACTTTTTATCTCACTTTATATCTCATCAACCAAATATCAAAAAAATAATCCCACATAAAAAATTAATCTCATCTTTTTATCAAATCCTATCTGTGGGTCCCACAGTATTACTTATCCCCCATCTTCTAATCTCTCAAACAAACACAGCCTAAAGGTTTGATCAGGGAAACCAAAACTATTTATGGTTCCCTCAAATGGTCTGGATATATTTGGGTCTAGGAGTATATTTTGTCTTTACGAAAATTTATTTTTGGTTGACTTTGTTAACTATTAAAATTTAATGATCCAAGCTAAAAGATGGTGTTAAGTGTAACAAAATTTTAAGTTTGGGGGAGGTAATTGTTAGGTTCAAAAGTTAGGGGCGTTCCGTAAATTATGCCTAATGATCAGAGAAAGTAAGTGTAATTTACCTTTTTTTATTTGGTATTATTATCAATTTACTTTAAATTTTAAAAAATAAATTATAGAAATACAGTTTACTTTTTAGTTGCAATATTATTAAATAGGCTCGGAATTTATAATTATTATAATAAAGTTAAATTTTTAAACTAAATAGAAATAAAAGTATCTAATTTTTTAAATCAATGTAATTGTCTCCATTAGACTTTTATTCAGTATGCTCATAAATATTGCCTGTCCCTAATTTAATAACCCTATACTAATATTTGACATACACAATCGGAATTTCATGTTAGTTCTAAAAATTTACGTTTTTTTAATTTTGATCAGAGTTAATTATAAAGTCTGCCCCTTGAACACATGTTATATCTTAAATCAAACTAACCGGTCCAATATCTTTTTTATTTCAAAACATTTTTCAATTTTTATATACATTCATATGTTTTTAATCATTGATTCATTTTTCAAAATTAACTTGAGTTTAAAAACTTTAACCATATTCAAATAAAATTTCAGCTAAGTTTATAAAAATAACTCAAACTAAAAATATTATATTTATAAATCTTATATTATATTTTATAAAAATAACTCAAATATTGAGACTTATTAATCGATTTTTCAAATATAATTAATTTAAATTTAAAATTAAGATTTAAAAATTTTTCTTCCAACCTTACTTAATATTTAGACATTTTTTGTATTTTTAAATTTGAAATATGTGATCGACACTCGAAAAATACTATAGTCAAGTAATAAAATCTAGTAAGTCTAAGGTCAAATTAGAGATAAATGGTTGATCAAAGTTGGATAAAAAATGTTTTCATCTTTAAGATTTGAAAAATAAATTTTAAAAGATTATAAAACATAACAACGTAAAAACAAATGACTAATAATTATCAAAATTATTTTAAACCTAAGGTTCAACAACTTAATCCAAACCTAAAATTTAGGATAGAAATATATATTTAATTAGATTATGTAGTTATCTCAATTTAATAATCACTTTGAATATTAGAAAATTAGAAAATTTTGAACGCAAGAACAATCAAGTAAACTTATGAATTTGATTTAAATTTGAGAAATTTTAGTTCACTAACAGTACTGCTTGTCATTCCATAATGTGGATTTACACCCCAAATACAAGGTGGTCCGATGTAACAATTTAAATTTAAACGGTAAGTACCGGTCGTGCCCACAGCGAGAGGCGTAATAAACTCATAATTCTTCTTCTCTTGATTAGTAGGTGTCACACAAGAAAAATTCAAGAAAAATGGTTTGAGTTTGAAAATGAACCCTACTTAAGCATTTTGTCAAACACCTAGGAAGTGGCATTAAATCTAATTTGAAATTATCAAATAAATTTTGATTAAACTAAAACAACTATAAAAAAGACTTGGATCAAACCAATTTAAGTAGTGATTTCTATGAATTTTCAAGGAGAACAATGACTAATTAATTTGGTTAAACATCAAGTTCACTTGGTTGTTGTTCTAGATCAAACACTTAGAGTGCAATAATCCATATGGATTACATGAGAGTTCTAGGTGGCAATCCACATACAAAATCCTTAAGATCGGGCATAAAAATTCCACCAAGCCACTCACATATAATGAACATAGAATATACAATCAAGAGTTAATCTAGTAACATCAACTAGTGGTTTCAAAGAATCCAACACAAACTAATCATCATTCAATAAATCCAATTGAAATTGAAAATTAAAGCACAATTAAGAACATTGATTGAAAGATTTGGTAACAACACTTAAGGCCCGATTGGATGGTGCTAAAATTTTAGGAGGATAAGTTTTAAATGGGGTATAAGATAAGATGGGATATTATTTTTAAATGGTTGGCCCATATTGATGTGATGTTTATGGAGGGGGATAACTTTTGACTTGGTTTGGATGTTTTATAAATAAGAAGGGTGAATGATGGAAAAAATAGTCAAATGACTCTTTTGCCCTTATGGTGTCCCAAACTTGGTTACCCATTAAATTAAATATTAAATTACAAAACCCACTCTATTTAATTATTTTTGGACAATTTGAAGTTATATTATTTATTTCATTGAAAATTTAATTTTTTTAAATTATTTAAAAAACTTTTTTTTGAATATGTACTTTTGAATGGTTGGTTATTATCCAATTTTTTTAATTATATTTATTTTGACTTGTTAGCCCATTTATTATTTTTTTTATTAGCATTGTATTTATTTTAATTAAGTTAAGAACACCATTAACGAGGGTTAAAAACATAAAAAATCCACCCACTCGAAGGGGGATAATTTTTGGCTCGCCCCAACCTAGCCCAAAAATTATCTCCCGCGGGGGCTAAATTAAAGCCGCGACAAAACGAATACCAGGGAAGAGGGGAGGGGCATTCGGCTACCAAACCAAGGAAAAGTAGTGGGGCCCATGGGTAAAAGTTTTGAGGGTTGCCTTTAGCCTCATCTAAGCGAGGCCTTAGTTCATGTAATTGAAAACCTAAATCAAACACTTAGAATGCATAACTTGTAAAGAGTACATATAAGTTCTATATTAGCAATCCACATAAAATTTCTCAAAGAAGTGCATGAGAATTCTAATTAGCAACTCACATTTAATCTATATAAACTATACAAACAAGGCTAGATCTAGAGTTAACAAATAACAATTTCAATAGATTCAAACATTTCAACCATCATTCATAAAGAATTTCAAGAAGATTTAAACATTGAAAAGCAAAATATCTTGAAAATCCACATACATCATCTACTATCCTTGATTTGGATCCAAGTAAGACAGCTAATCACACATAATGAAAGTGAAAATACATGAAAATGAAACAATTTTATTCATAAGCTCAAAATTCTGATACAAAAATTCAAAGAAAATGAAGTTTTATCCACTTTCTCTCTCTAAAACTCTCTCTCTCTACAAAAGAAAATCTGAAAAAACTAAAATCTACGTAAACGTTTCCCCTCTAGACGACCTCACTCGTATATATAGAATATAAAATAAGAAAGTACATATTTGCCCCTTTTTCCAAAAGCTGAATTGTAGAATTTCTTGCATCATAGGTTGGTTCGAACAAGCTGATGGTTGGTTTAAACAAGGGTTCGAACCAATTTTCAGGACGTAGTCATTTTTGCTCTAGTTGGACCTTGCATAACTTCTGTTGTTCTAACCAGTGTTTAAACAAGTGTTGGTTCAAACAACTTTGCCTTAGTCAATTTCTTCACTTCTTAGTATGCACCAGCTTCTGTTGTTCTAACCAAGGTTCAAACCACTTTCTCCACACTTAGCCAAATTTTATTGGTGATTCCTCTGTTGTGCCTTCTGTGGTTAGAACATTGGTTTGAACAATATGTGGTTTGAATATGTGTTCAAACCACTATCTTGATTTCTTCCATTTTGGTCCAACTTTAGCCATTTTAGTCCCAAACACTTGCAATTCACAAGAAATCATCGTGAATACATTTAAAAACACTTTCTCATCTTTTTAAAATATAAATTTTCCGAACAACCCACAATTTAAGTTTTATAATTGTACTTTTCATAGTACAATCAAGTACCAATGTTTTGGTAAAATATAATCGATTTCAAAAGTTTTGCAGTACCATAAAATAAAAAATCTAAGTTTACTATCAGTTGCATCTGAAAATAAAGGAACTAACGAATCATGCAAATGCCTTGTAGCTCCGTTTGAAGTGACAAAAAAATTCTAAAAAATACTAAAAAATTATAAAAATTATTAACTTTTTATCTCACTACACAAATTATGAATCCACAATTTATCTCATTTCATCTCATTTTTTTGTCACTCTAAACGCACCCATGATATATTTTCACCATATCTATCCAATATGCCCAACTCATCTTAGACTTAAAAACCAAAAAAATAAAAACAAAAAAAAATCTCTAAATATCTCAAAAATTCTTTTAACACATTTGGCTCACCTCTCATAAAATTTTTATAAATTTTTATATATATCTACATATTTTAACAAAATTTTTACAAACCCCAATACTTTTTACAAATCATTATAACTTTTTTCACAAATTCTAATAACTTTTCAACAAACTTGACATAAATTTAATAGAACGGACCTAAATCCATTCCAACGTTTTCTCGCTCCAACATTCGTGCAAAAAAAGCTCAACAACTTTCAAAAAAAATTCTGGCGAACCCAAAAAATAGTTTCGACTGTTTCTTTCTCTAACTTTTTAACATAGAAGTCCAAAAATTATATTATTCATTTCTAAAAAACGTAATTTGGTAATTAAACGCCAAATGTTAAAATTTTATTCAAATAATATTTTTTTATTATTTTTTACCACTCTAAACGCTTCTATATTCATACATGTATAATCATAGTAAATTTGAAATAATTGTGCAAAGATAATAACAACTCACATCTTTTCATTATCAATATTTATACTTTTTAAGCCTTTGCGACCCCAGCACACAGTCGTATAATATTTTTAAAATCATATTTATTTGAAGGTCAATTTTTGAGCGCAAACGCTATCCCTCTTTATTAGTAACTAATATCGTTTACCAATAAACGCAAAGGCAGGCCGTTCAAACGTTTCAAAATTTTTTATTATTTTTTTAATCAAACCTTTTATGGGAAATTGCCTTGATGGGCCATCACTCTAGGAGTGCGAAGTTTGGGCTAAAGGCCCATGATGAACTGGTTGACAATTTGCGGTCCTGTAACAATACGGTGAGATTTCATTACTGTTTGGTAATCATTAAAAATTGATTTATTTACTAAAAGTTGTTAATTATATTAAATGACCTTTTAATGAAAAATTAAATTAAATGCATAAAACTTAATTTTACAAAATTAACAAGTTTTAATAAAAAAAGTCAACATTTTTTAATTACCAAAAGCACTCTTACCCTAAAAAAATAATTTTTACACCCAAATTTATTAAACCAACAAGTGTTGACCCGTGCAATGCACGAAATTGAATAATATTTTTTATGGACAAAATATAATATTTATATACATAATAAAATATTTCAATAAAATTGTATAATTTCATTCTTTTATTATTGATCAAATAACAAAATCTTAAAAATTAGAAAAAAATAATTTTGAATTGAGTTTCACAAAATTATTAAAAAGACTTAACCTTTTTTTAGTTAAAAGAAATTGATTTTATCTCACCCAATTTTTCAGTACCCAAATATATGTTATACATATATGTTTATATATATATATATATATATATATATATATATCAGACCATATGCTATGCACATCCGAAGTGATAAGTTCGTCGAGTTCAATAATTCACTTGCGCTTCGTTGTTATTGGTACTTCGCTGCCTCCTTACCCTTTTTTACTGATCCAACAATAAAATTTTGAAAGAATTAGAGAGAGAAAATTATAATGGCGCGGAGTTAATTAGTTTGTGTGATAAAGAAAGAAAAATTGAAAAAAAAAATACTTTTCAATTTTCTTTTTTTTTGTTATTTTTTTGACTCTGCAAATTTGTACCAGTGGGTGGACAGAGAGAGTATGTGTGTGTGTGACTCCCTTTTAATAAATCTTTATTATTATACATTCCAGTGGAGAGAAAGAGTGACTTTTTAGTTTTTATTTTTTATTTTTTACCTTTTTAATGTAAATTTCTTTTAATAAATTTTTATTATTATATATTTCAGGTGGAGAAAGCGAAAGAGAGATTTTTTTAATTTTTTTATATTTTTATTTTTTTAATACAAATTACTGATGAGTGAGAAAATTGTATAGAGAGAGACTGCGACTCTCTTTTAAGGAGAAAAAGAGAGAGAAATATATAATTTTAATATTATATTATTGATAAAATGTTAGTTTTTTTATCAAATCAACAAATTTTAAGTAAAAAGTTATTATTATTATTATTATTATTATTAAATTATCAAACGCCCTCAAAGCATAGAACTCGGTTGGGCCCCATTAAAGACATTTCCGACGCATGAGAAACAAACAGGGATGTTAATTCCCCCCCCCCCCCCCCCAAAAAAAAAAAAGATGTCGTCTACCATTGCATTGCATTCCAGCGAGGAACTACATAAACCCTGTAAACAAACAAGACAACACAGAGGGAAGCAGAGTCGTCAGTAGGCCCGAATGTTCAGCGAGTATAAATCGTCCTTTGCAGATCGAGTGTATCTTGCTCTCCGCTCCGCTCGCACTTTGACTCGGATTGATTTCTCCGCTGTGAACGCCCGATTTTCCAGGTAAGCCCTAGATTGATTCTTGATCCGAGATCTTTGTTTAGTGTTCAAAATGTGGGTTGAATTTCGCTAGGGTTTTACTTTTGGATATATGGAGCGAATAGCCAGAACTGGCTTGTTGTTGCGAAAGTTAAATCGGTCACAATCTGTTGTATTTGAGTTTGTTAATATTGTTTCCTGCTTGTGTTGATCAGAAATGTTTAATAGTTTTGACATTTGAAAAAAAAAGTAATAATTTTGTGGATTATTTATGTGTAACAATGTTTTTTTTTTTTTAATAATTTTGATATTAGATAATAGAAGCATCCTCACTCACCTTCAGTGCATCTAATCACCTAGGTTCCAACATTTTAACGTAAACTGGCCCGTGTGGGCTGAATCCATGTTTGTTCCCACCCCACAAAAAGAAATAGCAGCATCTGGTTATACATAGATAAGCTTATGTGGTTATTCAACTTCAAATCTGGAGGATATTTTGCGGATAGGTTGTGATTATTCTGATGCAGTTGTGATCCCTACATTGACTAAGGTTGAATTTCTGAGTGTCAAAGTCTCAATGGGTTGGAATTGTGATCCCTACATTGACTAAGGTTGAATTTCTGAGTGTCAAAGTCTCAATGGGTTGGAATGTAGTGATGTCACAAAAACGATGAGATTTGCGTGTGAGAGAGAACTAAATAGGAAAGGTGCTATTTGAAATTCATTTTATGAATGAAGGATTCTACGCTTCCCTACCTTACTTTTATCCTCCTCCATGCTCCACAGCCTTTTCAATTCAATGGCTATAACTATGTTTTTGACTTTGTTACAAGTTTGAAGCTTTGAACCCTTAGGCTCGTTTGGAATGATAGGAGGAATAGAATGAGAATTGTAATGGAATGAATTCATTCTCTTGGTTGGTTACTGACATGGAAGACTGGGAATTAGAAATGTTCTAATTCCCATAATTTAATAACATATTTTAAATATGATTTAATGAAATTAAATGTTAAAAAAATGTTTTTAAATACTTATAAAATAAATTTTATTTTCTTCTTCGGTTCCATTTTGAGAGTTTTCATCAGGTGTTGGCAGGATATTGATGGAGCTTTATTTTTTTGGATAGTCTATCTTGATATTATACTATAATTTTACCAGGGCCTGTTCCACCTTGAAACTTACTACTGTTGAAAGCTGTCACGCCACTGACAGTGTTTATGCCACCCTTACTTTTCTGCCACTCCTGTGCTACCTGGTTAAGGCTGCTTGCATGATCCAGTTCCACTTATCAACCTTTTTGATGTTGTGATGCAAATTTTAAAATTCCATACTTGGCACTTATCATTTGTTAGCTTTGTTGCATTTTTATTATAATTTTTGTGGCGTGTGTGCAACGACGGATGCATTTGGGTGGGGTTCATCCCCTAAAGTTTGGGAAAATTCTTAGGTGTTTACAGTAATTTTAGTAAAAATTTTGAATACCCCTTAGAACTCGCTTCCAAAACTTTTTCAAAACTTGTAATAGTCTTCTTTGTCCTTAATTTTTCGACATTACCTGCCAAGAATCAAATCTTGGATTTATCACTCTGTGCGTGTGCGTGTGTGTGTTTTCTTTTTCTTTTTTTTGGTTTGGGATACCTTAGCTTGTTAGTTTAAGTTATTATTTGGTCATCAAATTCTATATTAACTGTTGTTATTTTCATTTCGGCACAATGATGTTTTCTATTATGCAAGTTGTGAGGACTTTTTAGCACTCAACTAACATCAACCCATCAACACTAAAGCCTACTGCTAAGGGTTGGCACCTAACACTATCTGAAAAGGTGGAATAGGTGGGATTTGATTTCATTTTGTGAGAATTCCCATCCATTCTAATGTTTGGAATCAAAATGAGGCTTTTTTGAGTTGGATTTGATTTGGTTTCATATCCAAAATTTGGGATTTTCAGACTATTTGAAATCCAACCCAAAACTATAACATTTGGTGGGAATTGAATCTCTTATTCAGTCATCTAAGTAAATGGACTAATTTAATCTTTGTATCTCATATTACCCTATTTATAACAGTGTCAAATTTGGTATTTTCTCAAATCAATTCAATTCTGCTTAAATTCCGAACACGAGAATTTCAATTTAGTTATTGAATTCAAACGTGTTCCAAACACAAAATTTCATTTATTAAATCAAATTAATTCAATTCAATTCCTTATTTTAAAGTCAAATTAATTCCAAAAGTGATGTCTCAAAATGGAGTGTAATTTGAAATTTCTGAAGGAAAAGTTACACTTGAGCTCTTGTGTGTGTGTGTGTGTGTGTTTCATTTTTTATTTTTATTTTTTTTTTGGGGGGGGGGAGAGTTATGGAAGTTACATAATAATAAATATTGAGAAGAAATTCATTGGAATTTGGAAAGCCTCGAGATTACTATTAAAGTATTATTGCTTTGCATGTTCCTTGAGGCCCATTATTGCTTTGTTATTGGAATCCTAGGTACTCTAGTTGAGCAATATCTTAAAAAAAGTAGTTTCTTTTGTCCGCTCTTGTTTTTTTGTTTTTTTAATATATATTCATATGTAATGATTATTTTGTGCTAATTGTTGTATGGACTAAACTGATTTGCATGTTGATTTATTTGCCTAGTTTTCCTTTAATATTACCCTCAGAATGCCAAGTAACTAGTGAAAGATGATGTGCTTGTCACTTGAAGCCTTGCAGGTTTACGGGCTTCTAATTTAGTACAATGGCTGCACATAAGATTGCTCATGCAAGTTTGACAGGACCAAGTGTGGTGAAGGAGATAATTGTTGGCTTTACAATTGGCTTGGCTGCTGGTGGTTTATGGAAGATGTATCATTGGAATGAGCAGAGGAAAAAAAGAACATTCTTTGATTTGCTAGAGAAAGGTGAGATCAGCGTTGTTGTAGAAGAGTAAAAGATTCCGTGGATTTGTAATGAATGCATCAACATTTTGGTGTCAAAATATTTGGTATTCTTTTCAATCGGATCAACCTAAAACAAGCATGCTTAGCTTGTGTTTAAAAAAATAAATTTCTTGTACTGAATGATGTGGATGACATTAAGTTTGATCCTTGTGCACATCTTTTGGGATGTCATATTTTGAATTTGCGTGATGTTTTCATCTGTTAAATACGGTTGGGTTTATGATAGTTGGAGCTGAAGCCTCTCTGTCTTTGGATCTGATTGTCCACAGCACTTGGATGGTCTGTTTGGCTGGTTTTAGATTTCTTCATTGTATTACAGTATTGGAATGCTTCTTGGGCATGTTTGTTGGCCGGATGAGAAAAGGGGGATTGGAGAAACAAGCCGTGGGACCCACCAAGTGAACCGTTTGCTTTGGTTTTTGTTTAGTCCGTGGGTCCCACGGATGGGATGTATTGTGAAGCGTTTCATCGGATGTGTAATCCCGTGGGGTATGTGGTATTATTAATACCCCATCTCCGGATTTGTTTCCCGCCAAGATCCAAAGGTTAAAATTTATTTCTTATCACATCACATATCAAATTATACTTTTTATCCCACTTTATATTCCACCAACCAAACACCAAAAAAATAATCTCACATAAAAAATTAATCCCATCTGTGGACCCCACGGTATTACTTATCCCCCATCTTCTAATCCCTCAAACAAACACAGCCCTTGTCTGCAGCAATTTTAAGAAATGTCTAGGATACGTGACATTTGCTTTCATTCCCATCCAGATGTTGCAAAACATTTGGATTTCATTTAAATGCCGAATTGGATTTAGTGGCAGAACTGAGCCCAGTGAATGCTTTTGAATCAATTTTAGGATGCATGCGTGAATCTGATTCTATATTCAGCAGCAGGCCATTCCTTCAGAAGACGGGGGTATGTGAATCTGAAGTCTTTGAACAGGAGTGTTGTTATCAGAGACCCTAGGATGGAGGTTACAATGTGCATTGGAATTATCAAATTTCAGCTCTCAGCTCTATTGTACAATCAACCAGGTTTATCGAGAAAGAGGAGGTTAACATCAGTTTTGTAGTCTGATCAAAGTCGGACGGTTCACGGCGAAAGATAATTTACAAATTCTCGCTTAAAATTATTATATATATATATATATATAATAAAAGAAAAGGTTACAATAAAATACCACTAGAATGAGATGGTATCTATAATTTATAATTTTGTTATGTTTTTCTAGTGGTATAATATTACTCAAATAAGTTCGATAGACAAAACTTCTATTAGCATCTCCAAATGGATCAACAATCGTAGTTTTGTTTGATTTTTCTAGTTGTATGGCAGTGTTAAATTTATTTGGTCGTGTGGCATTATTCAAAGTAGGCAAGGTTCTCTTAGCATCTCCAGACGAGACTCTTTTTCTTTTAGGCCATCCTTAGCTAGGATACGTTCGGTGAAAAAGGTGGTGCGAGAAAACAGTGTTTAATCTATATCTTATGTGCAAAATATTTCAAGGTTTAAAAAATTTTAGGGCTCATTTGGTTTGTTTTTCTATTTTTTATTTTTTATTTTTGTTTTTAATTTTTTGTTTTAAGCGTATTTACTATTTTGTCCTTTTGAAAATAAGGAAAACAGTTATAACGTATTTGGTTATTTGTATTTTCAAAATTTATTTTAGAAAACAGAAAATGAGTTTACACATAAAATAAAAAATGACAAAAAATCATTTTGATTGTTTTCAACTTAAAACAAAAAAAATCTCAAAATAATGAAAATAGAGCATTTTTATTTTCTTGTTTTGAGTATAAAACAGAAAATAGATAATTAAATCAAATGTCACCCTAATTTTTCTAATTTTGTAAGTACAACGTGTGGCATTGGGAGGGGTTTTCGAAGTTGGAATCTTGCCCGATGAGAAGTATTTTCAACCAGTTTGTTAGTTTAACGGCAAAATATTGCCATATCACAGCACTTTCATCAGTTATAAAAGCATTATTTTACTGTTGCTAAAACTTAAGTGGCGTTTGGATAACAAATAAATAAATAAAAAGTTAATATAAAAGTAATACTTGACAAATTTTAATTGAAAAAAGTTGAAAAAGATTTGTAAAAATTATTATTATTTTTAAGTGTTGTTGGTAAACCAAACATCCGCTAATCTTTTCATCGTAACCTTGAGGCTCAAATGCTTTTACACCTGGATTTTCCTTCATTTGTGCAGCATAAAACAGTAAGAAAATTGTTTTGCCAACACTTTTCCATGTCTCCAGGGAAGGTGAGCAGCTGAGAGTTTTGTCATTTGGCAAACTGAAATTAAATCATTTGAATAATAAGAGATTTTAAATCAATAGATTGAGATTAAAATTGTATTAATCTATCAAAATAGTGGTAACATTGATTGTGAAAAATTTCAAATACCTTTTTTTTGTGGTAATGTTTTTAAATTTCTTATAAAATATTTTTTTATTTATTATAACTATATCATAATCACATCATTTTTAGGCAGAATTTTTTTGGTTGAAAACTCAGGTGGAATGCCATTTCTTCTCACACATGTTTGGATAATTCAGGAATCTTAGAGTGCGTTTGCCGCACCAAAAAGTGAGAAAAAATAAAATAAAATATATTTTTGAGAAATTTTTTGTATTTGGTGCACACTGTTTAAACTGCGTTTTTTTGGAGATGAATAGTAAAATTTTGTTCCGACGGATTGGATTTTTGTTTGTATGGATTCAAAATTTTAGATAGTCATAACTTTTTTACATTACAATCCGTCCAAATGGATTGTAGAAATTGTTTGGACGAAAGTTGGTCGCGCGATTCCGTTGGAACGGTTTCTACAGTCCGTTGGAACGGTTTTAAAAACCATACAAAAAAATAGTCAAAGTGGGTGTCATTTGGTAGTTTGGGAGTCCATGGTGAGAACGGAGAAAAAAATTTTGTTATTTGATTAACCGAATTCTAATTATCGTTTTTTTTTTTTAAAGATATTGAACGTTTTTTGAATTTTAAGAAAACGAGAATGTGTAAAATTTTATAAAGATTTTCATTAAACTTTGATGCGCCAAACACGTCCTTAATCATGTGATGTTGGCAGTTTCAGATTTTATGAAAATTCAACCAGTTTAGAGCCTTAACAATGGGAAATATCAAGATTCTTTTGTCGTCACGGAAATACACTTAATTTTCACACTTTTTTTTTTTTCTTTTTCTTTTATTTTTATAGGAGATTAAACAGACAATATATGAGGATGGCAGGAATGGGAATTGAACCCGAGTCATGAGCAGGGAAAAAACGCTCTGAAGAGAGGAATCCCACTTAATGCTGATATTTATTGAGTCTAAAATTACCCAGAACCCCCTTCAACAACTTGGCCATCCTGGCCAATAAACAAGGGCTTATTGGTCATTCTAAATAGCAACATTGAGACAACTGATATTTTGATACAATACCACCAAAATCAGCCTCATGTGGAAGCCTGTAATTGGCACTCAGCTGATAAGAAATGAGTGTTCATCAAAAGGCCTTCCCAGCATTACAAATATATTGCAAAGAGTGTGAATTGGGGCACCGCAAAAACAAATAACAGTGACAATGGCAACGATTGCTGGAGTGAGCCTCTCAACTCCAAGAGTCTCTCCCAAGGCATCAGACTCGCCAAAGGTTCAGGCTCCGACTTCCCAGACCATTAGGTTCCCATGGAAAATAACCAACCAATTTGGACAGGGTCGGATGTATGTCCGACCCGTGGCTGCAGCACCGGAAGGACTCTCCGAGAAGGTGGCGGAGAGCGTCAAGAACGCCGAGGAGGCCTGCGCCGGTGACTCGACGAGCGGAGAGTGCGCTGCAGCCTGGGATGAGGTGGAGGAGCTGAGTGCGGCAGCCGGCCATGCAAGGGACAAGAAGAAGGAATCCGACCCACTCGAGACCTTCTGCAAGGACAACCCGGAGACCGATGAGTGCCGCACTTACGATAATTGATGGTGTTAGCTACTAGCTTTGTGTTTTTTCCTATGTAAACTTATTGATGCTATTTGGATTCGACAAAGTAAAATAAAATCTTACAAATCTTTATAAACATGAATTATGAGATAATAAAATTTAAAATTTTCACTCATTGTACGAATTACGAGATATTTATTTTTACAATTTTATTTTATTTTATACACTTTTATACAACTCCAAACACACCTAATTTACTGAGAAAAGAAAAAATAAAAAAGATGGAAATTCAATGTTACTTTTTATATTTAGTTTGTTCTCAAGAATAAAAGGAGAAAAAAGTATGAAATTTAAAAAATAAAAAAATTGATTTATCAATGAATGTCTTACATTTTTTAATTCACTTAAATATATTTATAAGATTTTATATTTTTTTAATTTTTCATTTCATTTCCTTTTCTTTCACCAAATTAATGTTGAGCTTTTATGAAAAATGGGCAAACTCTATCCTATTACTTAGCCAGGGTATTACCATATTGATAGACATAATTTGAATACACTCCCAAAAAAAAAAAAAAAAATGACTAACTCTAGATGGTTTAGAAGGATATAGGAGTATTAGAAAGTTAATATACTGTTCTATTTTTCGTTTATAATAAATGTGCACTATTCAATTAATAAAATTTAAGGTTTATGAATAAATTTTGTTGTAACCTAGATGTAAATTTTCTATTTAAGATTAACAATTGTAATTATAATATAAATTAAACAAAATAATATACTGGAGAGTGAATCAAAATGATGGATTAATGGTAATGTTATAATTAAAATATTTAAAAAAAATATTATTAATTTTGAGTTATAGGTTGACAAGTGTTTAATTAAGCTCATTCTAATAAATAATATTACTCTAAATTTGAAGATTGATGAATCAGAAATAAGAAAAAAATATTTAAACAAAAGGAGTCTACCTAAATGAAAGAACTAAGGTATCATTTAGGAAGAATAAAAATCATTTTTTATTTTATATGAATTTTTTAATCATCCTTTTCCTTTTTCTTTTCTTTTTTTTTTTTTTTTTGCCTTTTATATATGTGAATAACATGTTTAAAAGGTATAAAAATAATTTTAATAAAAAATTATATGAAAAAAAGAAAAAACACAAACAAAAAAGTCCAATTCTTCTTCTGCAACAGTATCTAAAAAGAGTGAAGAAAGATGGACAGTTGAGTTCCTATAATAAAAGATATCAAAATATTGAGAGTTAAATCAATTGGTAAAATTTTGAGTTTATTTTTTAGTGGTCACTAGTTCGAGTCTACTCGAGAGTTTACTTGGCTGTTAATTTAAGAACGTTGAGGATTAGTCGAAGTGTGTGTAAGTTGGCTCAAATATCCTATGGGTTTGTTTAGAGTAAAAAAAAGTAAGATAAATTGAGATAAATTGAGAGTTCGTAATGCGTGTAGTGAAAGAAAAAAGTTGATGTGATATAAAGTTAATAGAGATTTATAGAATTTTTTTTGTTGTTTTTCAGCAAACCAAACGAGGCCTATATTACACAATATATATATATATATATATATAAGTAATGATTTAATAATACTAATCTAATTAGCCATAAGGAATGGATCTGTGATTCTGGAAAGGCCAACAATGGAAATGCAGAACTTGGTGCTTGCAGTGGATTCGCTTCTCAAGAGGACTTGGTCATTGTTTTCTCCTAAAGCCAATCCTCGGGAGCCTAGAGGATAAGTTCATCCATTCGAGTTCAAAATTTTAATGTAGCAGTTTTTGTATATGAGAGTTGTGCATTAGAGTAACCTCTTTGCAGGCCGCGGCAACTCCGCCGTTGAGGCAGTGGCCTAGGAAATTTATAAAAATTTTGTTAATAATAAAAATATTAAATAACATTTTTAATTAATTAAAATTTAATAAATCTATGAAATTTCATACTTTTCTCATCATTTTTTTAATTTAACCCGTATATAATATAATTATTTCATATTTAATGCATTCATTATTATTTTTTAATTTTATTAAAAATTTTGCCAAAAAAACTTTTGACCATCTCTACATGCCTTAATTATCTCATATTTAATACATCAAAGATCTGTTTGGTGCGATAAAGTTTGCTGAAAATCTCAAAAAATCTCTGAAAATTATTCACTTTTTATTTCACAACACGAATTACGAACCCTCAAATTATCTCATTTTTTGTCACTCCAAACGGTCCTAATTATTATTTTTTAATTTTATTTAAAATTCTATCACACGCATAAAGCAAGACTTTTGAACTTCTTGCCTCTATTTGTACATGTTATAATTATTTCATGTTTAATGAAATAAATATTATTTTTTTTATTTTATTTAAAATTCTATCACAGAAACCAAGATGAACACTTTTGAACTTTATATTTTAATTCTATTTATACATATCATAATTTTATTTAAAATTCTATTGTTCATACACTAAATAGATTAGAGTTCCCTAAAAGTTTCACTTAAAATCTCAAAATTTATAAACACAGCCCCGCCTCTTTGATAATGTTGTCCAAGATTAGTAAATTATTTATTTATTTATTTTTATTTTCATTTAACCTGATGAAATTTTCGGAAATTATTCATATGAACTTCAACTTCCTTTTAATTGCTTTCCCAAACATGGGAATTTTTTTTTGGGATTTTTTTAATTATCTTTCAAAAATTATGTTTTTCATGCCTTCTTTTTTATTCATGTTTCACAATAGAAAAAGTATTTAAATTTAATATTAAATGTCTTTTAAGTGAAGATGTGGAAAAAATAAAAAAAAGAAAGTCATTTTACTAAAAATTGAGCTTAGCAAACTACCCCTCTTGTATAACATATATATTTTTATAATAGCATAGATTATTATTGTTATCATTATTATCATCATTATTATTATTAACATCAACCAATATTTCGGTTTAGATAAACATTTTTATTACACTCTGTTTGAAATAATGAATTTAATGGGATTTGATTTCATTTGGTGAGAATTTTTATTAATTTTATATTAGGAATTAAAATAAGATTTATAACTTAGATTTAATTTCATTTCATAACTTGAATTTTGTAAATTTTATACCATTTAAATCTAACGCGGAATAATAAAATTTGATGAGAATTTAAAATAAGATTTTATAAGTTGGATTTGATTTCATTTCATAACTTAAATTTTGTAAGTTTCATACCATTTAAATCTAACTCAAAACAATGGAATTTAATGAAAATTCATTATCTTTTTAAGCCATTTAAATGAGTAGATAAATTTATCCTCATATATCATATTTACCATATTTTCTATTTTCTATTAACAACATCAAATTTAGTATTTCTCTTAAATCATCAATTCAATTCTTAAATTTAACACATGTATTTGAAATATAAAATTTCATTTATCAAATTAAATCAAAATTTTATTTTAAAATCAAATCAATTATGAAGATGAATGGTTTCAAACGAAGCGCTAGTGTTTTTAAATATAAATTTAATATTTTATGAAAAATATAAATTTAATATATTTTTATTTTTTTATGAAATTGAGTTTGAGATTTGTGTTTTTATTGTTGACAATAAATACTTAAAACGACCAAATAAAAGGGAAAAAAATAGTCAAAAGGTCTACTCAAGGGCAATCTAATTATTTTCTTCAGTAAGATGGGCTAATTTAGTTGATAAACGACTTATTTATTTGATATAATATTAAAGTTTAAGTAACATTTTCACTTTTTTTTTAAATAAATAATATAATTGATGGCTGAGAATATGTAATTTTTTTATTAGTTTCTTTCACTTTACAATACTTTAGAGAGAGAGGAAAAACTTTCCTTGGCATTTATTTGATTTGAAGATCCCATTTAGGAGGAATTGAAACCCTGTACAAAATTTCCTGGAGTTAAAAGACAGCCATTTCCAGTTCCAGACCGTGTGCTCCAGGACATCCCGCCCTTTAAAAGACATCTATAGCCCCAACGGTAACAGAAAGAAGTAAACTAATACCACGGCATGGGGAGGGCATATTTGTCTTTTTATCTTATCCAGGAGCGCCCCTCGCCGGTCTGAGAGAATCGATTGCTCAATTCATCGCATTTTAATAAATTCTCCAACATTTTTGTCCGAAAAAAATTTTAAGGTTTTCTCACCTATTTTTTTTCTTTCGCAGTCGCCGAGAAAACCAACAAAAAAAAGGCAGGAGACTCAGCAGTTTCTCAGAATCCAAACCGACCTTCAGCGTCGATACTCACGAAACTTGCGTCGTTTCACCTCTCCACAGTTGCAGGAAATCAGTATGTTTTACCTTATCCAAACCGACTTTGTTTAAAGGTAAAACAATCAGATCTTTGTTGCGAGTTGATTTCTTTTTTTTTTTTTTCACAGTGAATTTAATTTGTGCTCCGTTTGGGTTCCGAGAAAATACTGGAAATGAAAAATAGACTGAAAACTGAATTTAAAAATATTTCTGGTCAGTAACCTGAAGGGAAAACCTCCGCTGACTATTGAGTTCGCATTTGAACTAGTTGGAAACAAGAACAATGTAACACAAGATCCAAATCTTTCACTGGTTTCCCCTGCAACTAAATGGAGGGTAAGTGCTAATTATATTTCCTTGATTTGATCTTTTAAGTCGGTTCTTCATGCAATCTGCAACGATAGTGACTTGATTTTGATTTTTAGTTGAAAACTCATATGCTGCATTTGTGCATTTCAGTTGGAGCATCTAACCTTGCAATCCCACTGCAAATTTTTCTGATACATTTTACTTGTTGATCTCTCTCTGCTTACTTGATTGCGATTAATCATCCTTGTTATTAGTTGAAAGATTGGAGTATTGTTTTATTTGATTCTTGATGAGTAGTGCTTTCAATGGATACGCTAAGATTCGAGGGAATCAGTATAAATGTAACTGCAGATGCAAAATCTTGTTACAATTTTTATCTGTAATATTTGAAACCCTAAATACTTACCATAAAAAAATATTAAGGAAATTCTTTGTATGACTTCTACAAGCCTCATAATTGAAGCTAAAGAATCAGGAGAAATAAATGTGACATTTTGTATTGATCCGATCAATTTAATATAAACAAAGCAAACTGATATTATTCCACAAATGATGATTTTCTAAAAGGGTGTATTGACGGAGAAAAGGAAAAGCTTGTCCAGGTTTGGCTTTGTGTAATGCATCGCATCTTGGCTTATGTTCTCCTATAATTGCGTTTATGCAAGCTAGATGATTAGTCTTGAGGTTGTAGCATTCTTTTTGAAGAACAATGCCCATCTGTGTTTGTGTATGTGTGTGTTTGAAGTATTTGAATTCATTGTGCTTTTGGAGCTGGGGTTCTGAGCAGGTGCTCTCTTTGTTGCCTCAGGTTGTGTATGAAAGTATGGATTTCCAAAAGTGCACGCCTTTTATGGATGCACCCTCTCTAAGTATGGCACCTTTGAATTTTTCCAATAAGGGACATGCAAGGGCTCAATTTGAAGAACAGATGGATGTTGATCATGCTGTTTCCGCAAATGTAGATATTGACCTCAGTGAAGTTTACTTTTTGATTATGCATTTTTTATCAGCTGGACCATGCCAGAGAACTTTTGGACAATTTTGGAATGAACTTTTGGAACATCAGCTTCTACCTAGGAGATATCATGCTTGGTATTCGAGGAGTGGTGTACATAGCGGGCATGAAAATGACGATGGTGTATCTTTTCCTTTATGTTATAATAAATTAGTTGAAAGGTATTCATGCTTCTATTATCTTGCTTGCTTCATTCGTTTTGTCCTTATTAAGAACTTTAGAACCAAAATTACAAGGCCATGTGAAATGTTTTTCTGAACTTTTTAGTCTGTGTAGTTTCTAAAATAAGAAGTTATCTTTTACATTCATTTCTAGATATTGTGCATGGATTTTATCTATGATGTGCATATGAACTAATTCTAGTTCTTTTGCAGTTGAATTAATGATAGTCTATTTTGTGAATTTTGTACTTAAAAGCCTAATTTGGAAACTTCTTATGAGAATGTGTGCCAAATTTGGAATCTTAGTGAGGTTTCTCTATATGAGATTAAGGGTATTTCTCTGTTAGTGTCGCACAGTGACAGCCTCCCTGATTAGTTACTTTATATTCACCATTTTCACCCGAACTTGTTAGAATATATGTACGATCTTCCCTAAGACAAATCGGATACTCTGAGTTAAATGCTACTATTGCATGAAAATACTTCATGATGGGTTCAACAACAATTAGGGATTCAAAATTACTTATGAAAAAAGTTTCTAAAATTGTAGAGAGCAACGGGTTCTCAAGAAGCAAAAGAAAGTTGCAAATGAAAGTGATCACTATTAAATTCTAAGATTGAAAGTAACCACTGAAAGCGCAAATCTAGGGCATGACCAGGTGCCCGTATTGTATTCTGAGAATCAATTATCGTCGTGATGAACAGTTTTTGTGATCTTGTTTTTTCTTTCTACTTTTTCTTTCCTACCTTCCCTTTTTCCATATGTAATTTCCCTAAATTGCTTTTTCTAGAGTTCACTGACCTTTTCTTTTGTGCCACATTTAGGTATCCACACATTGAAAGGGATCACTTGGTGAAGCTGTTGAAAAAACTAATACTGAATGCAGCTACGTCATTGGACAGTATGGGTGGAAGGAGTGCTCCAAGTGCAGCTGATGTTCCAACGCTGCTGGGAACTGATTCCTTTTCACTTCTGGGTTGTACGTGATTTTTTGAACTTCTTTTACTTTGCCGATATTCTTTCTTAGAGGATTGTTCTTCCAATTAATTTCAGCACACCCTCGTTTTTTTTTTTCTGGTTTTGTGACTGTTGTAACTTCTTTCTTAACTGGGTGGTAAAATAAATTATGAAATAAAAAATAAAAAAATCTGTTTGGCGTTGGCTGCACCACCAAGAATAAGCATTTAGGGAAGGTGTTGCATGGCTTGAGCCCAAATAGGTTGTATATGCTTTTATTTATACTAGTAGGAATTCTGTACGTGGCAGGAATAGGAGAAAACCATATTATATGTCTTTAACACTCCCCTTAAAATTCAAGGCACTAAATAAAACAGTAGCTTGTGTTTGAAAATTGAAATACAGAAAGTACCAGGATCATTTTGAAAACGACTGTGAGATGGCAGCGACACAACAGCGAAACCAGCTGTGAGACAACAACGAAACTGAAAGAACAATCCAAGACAGCCTCAAAACAACTACATGATAACAATTAGACTACAACAAAAATGATTGTGAGATAGCAAACATACATCAATGCAAATGGCAACGGCAAAATTGCAGTGAAAAGAGTTGTAAGAAAGCAACCAATCAGTAGCAAAAATGGCTGTAAAACAACAACGAAACTACAGTAAAAATAACCAAATATCAACAAAAATTGTTGCAAGACAATATCGAAACTGCAGCGAGAATGGCTACAGAAAAGCAACCAAAAGTAGTGGGACATCACATTGAACACTAGTGTGAAAATGATACATGGTAGATTACAACAAGAGTTCGGAAGGCAACAAAAAGGGCTGTCCGTCTTCCCAGTGTTATTTAATTTATCAGCTCACGGATGGATTGTTCACTCTAATTCCATTTTAAAAGTTTAGAATTAAGTGAATGGCTTGACACTCAAATATGGTTGTCTATGCTTTATATTTATACTGGTGGGAATCTTGTACAGAATAGGAATAGGGTAATCAAATTAGGACAGGTATGGGAAAGGAAAATATTTCTACAATACTCTTAATAAGTTGGGTGGCAATACCCTTTAAAGAAAAGTTTGGATGATTACCTAAAATATAGTAATCTTGTTGGCAACTCTTATACTATTGCAATATTTTGAATTTTATCAACACGGGTGCATGTTTTTGAAGTCAGTTTCCTGTGAAATTTGGCGTTGAGTGCCGATTATTAGCACAACTACATAAATTGTGTTGCATTCACCTCTGGGATGGCATTGTTCCATTTTCTACTTAAAGAGTATATTGTAATTAATTAGTTGTGTCCTGGGGTGGATTCAGATTTCATGAGGCAGTAAATGCTGCAACCTGTCAGGCAGCAGTTACCAAGATTAGTCTCTGTACTCAATTTGAAAATACCCACCAGTGCTTCTGGTTTGTACATTTATGTAGCACATAAAGGCCTTAATGGTAGTTTTGGAAATGCTATGTAAATGGATAGCTTTGTACAAGTCACTTATTCACACTTTTGAAGTGCTTTAACGATAGTTTTGGAAATGGTATGTAAATGGATTCACTTAATCTATTCTCCTTCATGTAATATTCATACTTTTGAAGTAATAGTACTTGATCCTCCTCCTCACGATCATTGAAGAATTACATTTATCTGCCTCCTGTGGTAGACTAGAGATGAAAGACCCTAGTGGCAGAAAGATTTTTTCCCTGTTTGGGGAGCATTTTTCTCATCAATAACAATTCATAATTTCGCTGTTTATTGATTAACAATGTTTTCATATGATGCAGCTGACAGGAATGAACTAAACAAGCAAGTCAAGCCTATGCCTGCATACTTGCGTTGGCCTCACATGCGGGCTGATCAGGTGCGTGGGCTTAGTCTGAGAGAAATTGGAGGTGGTTTTCCTAAACACCATCGTGCTCCATCCATTCACTTTGCCTGTTACACAATTGCGAAACCATTAACAATGGTGCAAAAGATGCAAAACATGAAGAGACTAAGGGGACACCGGGATGCTGTTTACTGTGGTAATCTTCGCATCTTGAAACTTTATTTAACCAGTTGGATTATGGGATTCTATTCATTGAAATGGTATTGAGTTAGTATTGCATAGTTTTCTGTTGGAAATGTATTTAGAAATAAATTACTTTTATTCTGTCCACCCTGCCATGGAACCCCTAGCTTGTGACTTCAGTATAGTTTATAATGATATTCATGTGGTTTCTTCCTACACAGAAACTTGTAATAATTGTGCTTGTGTTCTGTAGCAATATTTGACCGCTCAGGGAGATATGTAATTACCGGATCAGATGATCGTCTGGTCAAGATTTGGTCAATGGAAACTGCATTTTGCCTAGCCAGCTGTCGTGGACATGAAGTAAGTGAAAAATATCTATATGTTATTCCGTACTTTTGTTTATATACAACTCTATTTTCATTCCTTATTTAACATTTTGAAAGGGTGACATTACTGACTTGGCTGTAAGTTCAAACAATGCTTTGGTGGCATCTGCTTCAAATGACTACAGCATTCGAGTTGTAAGCATACTTTCCAGTTTCCAGGCAACTGTTGAATC